>JAAEAF010002212.1:0-153771 GCA_011037195.1 Triatoma infestans
TGAATGTGTGCACATCTATTTTGTTTGCTCCGTAGTTTTTTCTATTTTTCTATTGGTTTTTGCAGTTTGTTGAAACTTTATTTTATACCAAGTGTCGTAATTTAATTTTTTCTTTTCAGTTATTGAACTTGTTTTTTGACTGTAGTTGAGCTTAATTAGAAAAAAGGAAAATTTCTTACTATAATTTTTGTTTTTTTGTTTTCAAGCAAGTATTATTAGTCCATTTAAGATTGAACTTTTGTACCAGTGGGGACCACAGAAGTCAGTAAGTAAACAAGTGATTGTGTCTGTACTGTTAAGTGGAGAGCTATTTCTCTTTCACTCTCTCGCAATTCTCTTCTCTTTCTTTGCGACTGTGCTGCAACCTACAGTGTATCTATTCAAATACGACTCACATTCATTCAGTGTAATTTATGAATTAAACTGCGAGTTTTGTCTTTTTTTCTTTTTTGTGCTTTATTCAGGAGTAATATCACTTTTATCAGTTACTTATTTCACTTAATTTTCTTTTGTTTTGAGAATTATTATATTTAGCATAAATTTTTATGCTTCCAAATACTCCGAAAATTTCTGCGAGTGAAACATCTCATACCAGTCGCTTTAAACGCTCGAGGAGTTCACCAGACGCCATTTCATCTGAATTAAAAGTCACTAAAAAAATGCCATTAGAATCAAATAAGGTGACGCCGTCTTTGACGCTTTCGGAAGTTTCAATGCCTACCCTTCTGGCTCAAATGAAGGATGTAATGAAGGATCTTTTAGTAGAGAGTCTTGCCAACCTAGCCACAAAGAGAATTTTAAGTTGCTTCAAAGTGAGTGTACCTCTCTTAGGGAAGAGAATTCTAAGTTGAGGAGCCAAATTGAGGCTCTCAGGTCAGATAATTTAAGATTTGAAAATCTTATTGATAATAATAGTCGCAGGAATAACTCGATTTTCAAAGGTCTAAAATATAAACTGGATGATAACCTTTCTATGTTAATCAGTGACTTTTGTAAGCAAATGTTGCAAGTTGAAGTAAATGTAGAAAATGTCCATGTAACCCCACTTGGACCCAGGGGTGTTGGCAGTGTTCCCCTACTTGCCCTCCTTTATATTAGTAACTAATAAAATAGCAGTGATGAGGGCGGCAAGGCGTCTGAAGAATACTGGCTATTCTGTACAACAAGATTATTCACTAAATATGAGAAGAAAAAGGGCTAAACTTCTTCTAATTCGAAAGAGAAATCTTTCGTCTGAACTCTTCTTTAAAGGTTTTGTTACTTACGACTGCCTTTTTGTTCAAGCTCAGCGTTTTAATCTCAGTCATGATGGAAGAAGTCTGGTTTCTGGCTCTGAGAACGGAGTGGTTAAGTTGTGTGAGGCTGTAGGCAAGGACATGTCCTCTTTTCTTCTGGCTGTCCTCTATTCTCTTCCTCGAGATCATTTTACTTCACCACCTGGGTTTCAACAAACTTCGGCCACATCTCAGGCACTGCATACATGAGATTTCGTCGTCTGCCGGCGGGTTCCTGACAATTCAGCTGAGTGTATGGTGCAATCACTGTCTATTATATCTTACAATATAATTGTTTAAAAAATAAACATTTTATTGACAATAAAAAATAAAATTGATGATGTCTTTTTTTTTTAATTTTTGAATGGTTTTGATATTTTTATTTTATTGGAAACATTTATCGAAGAGAATAATTTTAGTTTTATGAAACGTATTTTGTTAATTATAAGTTAGGCTGGATCCCTGCAGTTAAATCTGCTAAATTTGGCAGGGCAGTTGGTGGTCAATTGTATGCTATTAGGTCTAGGTTTTATAATTTCTTGTTCTAGAGGGAATTAATTTAATTTCAATTAATAATAATTTTAATTCCGAAGTATTTATTTTACCTTTGTATTTGAATTGTAACTTTTGGGAAGATAATTTTAATGAGCTATGTAATTTTTTAGTGCTATTTTCTCATCTTAAATTTATACTAATTGGTGATGTTAATCTAAGAATTGGTAACTCACAGGTTCTTCCTGATGATTTGTTATTGGATAATCCAAGCTGCTGTTTAACCAGAAATTCTAAGGATAAAGTACTCAATGGGAGAGGCATTAAATTTGTTGACCTTTGTGATAGTTATGGTTTAGTAATTTTAAACGGAAGATTTCATGGGGATTTGGATGGTGAACTCACTTTTATTGGAAGTATGGGGAGCTCCGTTAATGATCTCTGCTGTGTTTCTGTTGATTTTATTCCAAGTATATTAGAATTTAGAGTATTGCCGGTAAATTTTTCTGACCATCTTCCACTTTTTCTTTCGGTATCTTTGTTCTCAAGCCCATCAGAAAATATTTTGCCATTACTTCCCCAATTAGCTTGGTTCAATAAGGACTTAGAGCAATATAAAGCCGTTTTAGAGTCCAGCACAAATAAAATTTCTAGTTTTCCTTTAAGTATTCAGGAATACTTGGATGTTCTCTTAAATTTAATTAAATCTTCATGTCCTCGGAGCTCTGGTTCTGCCTCGGTTGTAAGGGCTTCCCGTAAGAAATGTTGGTTCGATACTCATTGTTTCAGAGCTCGAAAGAAATCTTTCGCTTTATTAAAATTGTTTCGTATGACAAATTCTGATTTAGTTAGAAGGGCTTATCTGGAAGCAAATAATTTCTATAAAGTTTTGTGTCAAAAAAAGAAAAAAGAATTCTATAGTTCCTTGAACGCTCAGTTTAGATCGTTGGATAATTCTAAAGATTTTTGGAATTTAGTTTCCCACTTTAAACGAAAAAATTTTATTTGTAGTAGTAATATTTCTATGAATGAGTGGGCCTCGCATTTTAAATTATTATTAAATCCAGTTCTGTCTGCCTCAGCCGTTATGTATGCTGAGCCTCTTAATCGCTCTGTCATGCTTGATTCTCCCTTTACTTTGGAGGAGTTACATATTGTTTTGTCCAAAGCTAAGAACAATAAGGCTCCCGGATTTGACCGGGTGACGTATGAATTTTATAAAAATGCTCCTGAGGTTTTCCATGAAAAAATGCTTGTCTTATTCAATAGAATGTATGATATGGAGTGTACCCCGTCTTCTTTTGGTAGGTCATTGATTTTTCCATTATTTAAGAAAGGTAATGTTGATGATGTGGCCAATTATAGGGGCATTTCATGCTTGGATTCGATTGCAAAGATTTTTGTTGGCCTCTTACTTCTCCGCCTTGAAAGTTTTGTCGTGGATAATTGTCTTTTGAGTGAGTGTCAATCTGGCTTCCGAAGAGGTTACTCGACATTGGATAATTTGTTTGTTTTAATGAACACAATTGAAATTAAACTCCTGCGTCGCGGAGGCAAGCTTTACTGTTTTTTTATTGATCTTAAGGCGGCTTTTGATTCGGTAGATCGAGGATCTCTGTATCTGAATCTCTTTAATTTGGGTGTATCATCAAAATTTATCAACACTTTAAAAAGCCTTTATTCTGAAGCTTCCTCCGCTGTCAGGGGTAGGGTGGGAATTACGGAGTTTTTTAGAGTTAAGAATGGTCTTCGCCAGGGCTGCCTTCTTAGTCCGATCCTATTTTCTCTTTTTTTAGATGATTTGCCTTTGGCGCTCGAGGGTGGAGTAAGAATTGGTGGCACCGTAATTAATACTCTGATGTATGCGGACGACCTGCTCCTCCTGGCGGAAGACCCTTTTACCCTTCAGAGAAACATTCGTATTCTGGAATCCTATTGTGATCAATGGAATCTCACGGTTAACCTAAACAAATCTAAGGTCCTGGTTTTTAGAAAGGGTGGTAGACTTTCCTTAAAGGAACGATGGTTCTTCAAAGGTACGCCTATTGAAACTGTGAATCAATACAAGTATTTAGGCGTAACACTGACATCTCGTTTATCTATGTCTAATCATCTAGCTGAAAGAATATCGGTTGCTAAGTTTGGCATTAATAGGTTATGGTCCGATTTTGTTTGTAATAAATTAGTACCTCCTTCATCTAAATATAATTTTTTTAAAGCGGTTTCGCGTTCTATTGTGTGTTACGCTGCCCAAATCTGGGGTTTTCAGCTGTATGATTTGTTAGAAAGGTTTCACCGTTTTTTTATTAAAAAGTTATTTGGACTTCCTGCATATACTCCTAACTATATGCTTTCTCTGGAAACTTCCTCCACTCTTCTTCATGTATTTACGTTAAATTTGCACTTCCGATATATTACTAAAATTATTAAACTCCCACAACATCGATTTGCCCGAATCGTAGCGCTGGAAGTTGTTAAGAAAAAAGTACTCTGGTTTAAACATTGGATGTCCTTGGCGGAAAAATATTCTTGCGAGTTTGATTCAGGGTTGGATAGTTTTGACAAGTGGCAAGCTCAGTTGTCGGCCATGGTGCAGCGTTTGAGAATGAGGCATTATGAGGAATGTGAGCGGAGAGCCCGTCAGTCTATCAGGGTGTCCTTGTATAGAGATTTAAATTACTCTTTAGACGTCTTAAATTTAGAGTCCAGCCCAGTGGAAGTTTCACTCGCGGATTTGGGTTGGTTTTTTAAGTTACGATGTGAATTGCTTTATTTAAATTATAACCCTTGGTTTGAAAGAGAGCTTAGTTGCTGCTCTTTGTGTAATCTCCGCGTGAGAGAGGATATATTCCACTTTTTGGGGGTTTGTCCGATACTTTCTGAATTCAGATATCCCTATTTAGGTGCAAAAACATTATCAAAAGATCAGTTAGTTCAGCTTCTTAATGGGCACAAGTTTATGAGCCTTATTAAATTTGCGCAACAAGCTTGGATTTATCGCCAAAACTTAGTAAAAGAATTTAACTTTACCTAGTTTCTATTATTTAGTATCCTTATTTCTTTTTTTTCTTTTTTTTTATGTAACATCAACCAAAGTTTTAATTTTATTTAATTAACTAATAGTTGGTTTTTATTGTTCTGTTAGATTACTTTTACCTTCATTCTGTAATTTTTATTTTTGATCTGAAGCATTAGTTATGTACATTTGATTTATTATATAATAACATAGGTATTCTCATAATATTATTCGCTTTGTAATTATCTTTGAGCGATTAGCATTTTTGTTCATCAAGTATTTCAAGTTATTATTATTACTATTACTTTCTCCTTTTTTTGTTTTTTTATTTTTTATTTAGTCACTATTTTATTTATTTATTTTATTTTATTTTTTTTTCTTTCTTCCTCATTATCAACCTCCGGCAGACGGTTTTACCATGCCGTAGAATGTCAAGAATGTATTTTGTTGTTACTTTGTCATTATGAAATAAAGCATTATTATTATTATTATTATTATTATTATTAGAGGTGGTTAAACATTGTGAGATCAGAAATATTGATTATTATTTATTCTCTGGTTTTGTATATGTTTCTACCTTAACCAGTTTATTTTGTTTTTGAGGGTTGTAAGAAATCGCACATGGTCACAGCAATATCTACATTTGGCTTATAATTGACTCAAACTACCAATATATTAGTGAAAAAGAACAGCCCAATCTTTTCAAATTTATCTGGTCTCTTTTTGATATTTTTTAAAATTCCTGTTACCTCTTCCATTAGTTCCTTCTCCATCCTTGCAGTGATAAGAGAAGCTTGAGAGTTGCCTCAAGTTCTTTATTTTTTGGTGGTGTAAATATCTGAAACAATTTTATGGTTAATGCCTATATCATTTATGTTATTTTGGTTTATCAAATGTATGAGTGAAGTGTACTCGGAACCGAAGCATGCAGAAAGACAATTCTTAATCCGACTTACATACATTTTTATATAAAGTATTTGTTGACCGTTGATGAATTATGTTATGAAGAAATTTGGTGAGGATCGGTCAAGAAAGAAACATTCAATTATGCCAACGATTCGACAGAGTTTCCTGTCTTTATCAAGGCTTTAATATATAGATAGTCGTGAAGATGTGGAGAATAAATTTTTAAAACATACACATTTGTTACATACAGAAACATAAAAAAGAAAATTAAAAGTTACTAGTTACTTGACTCAGTTCACCTACAGAAAAAAAAATGATTCTCCACAACTTCACGACTATCTACATATACATTAAAGCCTTGATAAAGACAGGAAACTCTGTCGAAACGTTGACATAATTGAATGTTTCTTTCTTGACCGATCCTCACCAAATTTCTTCATAATATATTTTTATTTTATTCCGTTAGATAAAATATACAGCAAAGTGGCTTCCATTCTAAAGATTACCATTGTGCTTTTAGCGCTACAGGGAATCGTACATACTCGAACAGTTCGATTAAAAACTTGTTTCTTTTTACTAATGTATTTGTTACAGCTAGAGTATGTGATTGAAATCGCCATCCTCCTCGCTATATGAATCGCATTTGGGACTATTTGTGATAAGTATTTCAAAAAAGTGCTGTTTGGTGAGGATATGGTTAAATCTCAATCGCATTATCGTGATATGAATCGATCTGTAAACAAGAAATACGGATTGGTTCCCAACCGTATAATCATCCCATACATTTTTAATTTTGCTCTTTATAAAGCCTATTCGCAGTGTAAAACTTGGTGGGATGGGAAGTTTATCAGGTGAAACCGGATTCGCAAAATTTTAAAAACTCTCAAATTGTGCAAAAAATTGTCGATCTGAAGCAGAAATCAGCAATATGTGGCCATACCTATTGGGTAATGAACATTATTATCCAAAAGAGGTGATGTATTCTCTCCCTTCTATATAGAATTGGTTAATTCCCTTAATAAAATGATAGATTAAAGAGAAGAAATAAATCGTACGAAACTTGTAACAGTTTAAATCAGAATTCTTCCTTAAAGACAATTTGGAGTAAAATACGAATCCAGAAAAAAGGTTATAGACCACCAGTAATGCCTAACACTGATCTGGGTAGAGGCTTTTTATAATGCATTAACTCCAGACTATGCGAGTGAACTCATTGAATTGTCGTATATTCCATTTTGGACGAACTGACAAGTTGACCATTTCAGTTATGGGAATTAACTCGCTCCCTAAATCGGTGAAAGATCCCAACACTTTCTTATCATAACGGCCAACTGATTTATCTTCTATATAAAACATATGAAAAATCATAAAAAGCTTAGTGGCTGGAGGAATATAAAAAGCTTCCCCCATATCAACCGGGTATACTCGGAACTTAGTTAGGCCCATTTGAGATTTCTTATGTAAAGGTAGTAAAGTGTTAGCGCTTTACATGGAACCATAAATTGAAATGGGAGCTTCATAAAGAGAAAGTTGCGAAAAGCTGCGAGAAAGCTTTAAATGTCTTACATAAGCAGCGCACGTGACTTACAGTACGGATTCAAAAATAACACTCCTCTACCAGAACTTAATTTTGTCCCAAGTTAGATTATGCTTGCGGTATGGTATTTAAGGAGATGTTTGTCAATCAGCTTTGGCCAAGTTAGATAAAATTAGCTCTACACATCTGTTTTGGGGCTATGAGATCTACAGCCACTAGTATTCTCTTGGTGGAGGCTAAAGTGATGCCACTATCACTAAGAAGAGAATTATGGGTAGATTCTTGTGTAAAAGGCTGATAGCATTTAATCAGCTGCCTCAAACGGGAATCTCTAGGCTGGCGGAATTGGCCCTCTCACACAGGTTTTGGTATAAAAAGAGACCCCATGTGATTTTCTGAATTTTTGGTTTAAGGAATGGCAGGTATTCCAGATAGGCTGCTTTGCATACGATTATTACCTTACACTATAACTTGTTTAGAGCCGTTCACTTGGACATATATGACAAAATTAAAAATGTATGGGATGATTATACGGTTGTAAACCAATCCGTATTTCTTGTTTACAGATCGATTCATATCACGATAATGCGACTGAGATTTCGGGCGTTCGCCCATCATCAAGATGCTTTTTGTCAAACAGTGTGATAACATAGACTTGCACAGATCAAATTTGCTCTGTGCAAGTCTATGTTATCACACTGTTGACACAAAGCATCCTGATAATGGACGAACGCCCGAAACCGGTCGATGACCACAAAAAGAAGCAGACTGTCATGGAAAATATCTCTGAGGGATATTTTTGTAATAATACACTTAAGAATTAATTTAATTTTCAATAATTATAATAAAACTTTAAATTTGTACTTCTCACAAATTATTATATTTTTCTAATGTTATTCCACTTTCTCTAGCTGCTCGTAAAGGAATGCTTCTTTTTGAGGTCATCGACCGGTTTCGGGCGTCCGCCCATCATCAGAATTTCTTTGACAAACGGTGTGATAACTCAGACTTGCACACAGCAAGTCAGGAGTTGATCCACTCCTGAGTGAATGCGGTCGATGATCACAAAAAGAGGCAGGCTATCACGGAAAATATCTCTGATAAGCCCTGCTTTGTTATTGCACTTATAAGTGCGATACCTCTATAATTCGCTGCATAGTTTAAATCACCTTGTTTGATACACAATCGAATTTTTTTAAATATAATGGTACCCTAATCTTATCGTAAAATACATTAAAGAATTGAATCAAGGCTGACAGATAATTTTCAGGAACATTCTGATAGAATTCATTTGTAATACGGCCCAGACCAGAGGCTTCATTTTTTTTAACTTCTTGATTGTATGGGTCATTTCTTCCATACAGAATACCTTATCTAAGAATTCATCTACTACCTTTGGCGGAGCATACAGTACTGGACCAGCTGTTAGGGGGACGGTTATATACTTCACGGAAATGATTTTTTCCACTGATGTGCAGATATAGTTCCCAGCTTCGTAAATATTGACTTTTTAAATGCCTAACTAATTTCCAAAAATGTTTTGAATTCTAACTCTTTCAAATTTTGTAGTTATCACTTATAATAATCCTGTTTTTCTATTACATAATTTCTTATATCTTTTTACTTTTTCTAAAAATGTATTTCTTATATTCTACGCTTGGATTTAATTCTACGCTCGCCTCGCTTGATGTCGGAATTAATTTGTCGATAATAGATGAACCCTTGTGTTTCGCTAACTTGGGAATCAAAATGAACGTGAGCGACATGTTGAGGACATTCACAGGCAGTCCGAAAGCCGGTCGGTAGTTGGAATCTCAAAAAACCTAACTGGGAAGAATATCGGTCCTTGATTGAATCAAAAATTATAGAGGGAAGACTTAGTGGTTGCCACATTGGGCACCCACGCAGAAGACCCTGGTTCGATTCCAGCTGTGCTGCCATTAGATTTTTTCTTCCTAAGAGCCCCTACAGCTCACTGTCCGGTGATGGACGGGATGGCAGTGTTATCGCTAACGAGAGAACACTGTCAGGAGGGCGGCAATGCACTGACAAGGCTCCGGGCGCCAATGACCATAGATGTTGACGCGCCTTAAATTTAAAAAAAAAATTAGATTCCAGTGTGTTTCATATATGGCATTCATGAAGATAATGAATTGTGCAGCACAAAAGTCCATATGGACGACTCTAAAGAAGTTACAGTGTAAGGTAATAATCGTATGCTATGCAGCGAATTATAGAGGTATGCACTTATAGGTGCAATAGCAAAGCAGGCTTATCAGAGATATTTTCCGTGATAGCCTGCTTCTTTTTGTGGTCATCGACTCAGGAGTGAATCAACTAAATTTGCTCTGTGCAAGTCTGGGTTATCACACAGTTTGTCAAGAAAATCCTGATGATGGGCGCCCGAAATCGGTCGATGACCTCAAAAAGAAGCAGGCTATCACGCAAAGTATCTCTAATGCTTTCTAGCTCTGCGGAACCAACCACAACAAATATGCAGGGCTCCTTGCTGAAAGACTGGTGGTTTGGTTGGGAGATAAAAAGAAGATGGGTGAAAATCAAGCAGGATTTAGAAGAGGAAGATCTGTTACAGATAATATATTCATACTGACTAGCATAATAGAATATAAATGGAATCTGGGAGTTAAGAAAATAAATGCATTCTTTATTGATTTCAAGTCGGCATTCGACTCGATAGATAGAAATGCCCTGTACTATAAATTATATAGGGAAAAATTATCGTATAAATTCATCAATTTCCTTACTGATTTTACTGAAGTTATAGTAAAAAAGCATGGTCTCACCATGAAAAATTATGAAAAGTAATATATTATGGTGTAATGTGTGGAAAGAATTGTGTGTGTAATACAAAGGTTTATCCCAAGTAAATATGCTCTAGTTAGATAAATAGGAACCGGAATTTGTAAAAATGATTAATAAGTACACACAGAGCTTGATAGAGGAATCAAGGACAAGGCGGTCAGCGGCTTATTCCATGCTCTATTATATTATAATTTCTGTCAAAGGATGTAAATTGCGAAAACGAAGTAGATAAATTTGGCGGTTCTGGCACACCTAAAATACAAAATTGCGGCCATCCACACTCCTCCCCCAAGCCCCGCCCACTGACCAATCATCGAACTCAACGAGCACTTAGGCCACGCCCACCGACCAATCATGGAACTCCTCACACCACAACATCATCCACACTCCTACTCTTACGACATCCTTACTGCCATTCATCCCACCTATTCTCTATCACTCCCTTCATACGCTCTAGAATCACTCTCTCCCATACTTTCCTAAAACGGGAAGCAGACACACCGGCCGGTATGAAGACACCAGCTGGGGATCCCTGACATCCCCCTTCCTCAACATAACTAGCTCTCCCTCCTTCGATTCCTTCGGAAACATTCCTTCTCTCATACACTCGTTGATTATCCCAACCACTTCCTCACCAATCACTTCCCATCCATTCAACAACATCTCTAGCGACACACGTCCAACCCAGGTGCTTTTTCCTTCTTAAATCTTTCTATAGCGCTCCACACTTCTTCCTCAATTACCTAATCAATGTCCTCCTCCACCAAATCGCGCACCTTTACAGGTCAGAATGGGCAGATGTCCGATCAGAGCCAAGAGCCCGCCGCCTCTACAATAGACGCAGAGACAATACGCAATAGACGAAGAGGTATCTGTGACCTGGCTTCGGCATAAGCGCCTTACCACGCCACTTACCCCACCTCTCCACAAAGCCACGCCCACCGACCAATCATCGAACTCGATGAGCACTTAGGCCACGTCAACTTACCCCTCCAGACGCAGAGACAGTACGCAATAGACGTAGAGGCATCTTTGACCTGGCTGCGGCATAAGCGCCTTTTTCCGGAAACGGAGGCCATCATAATCGCAATTCAGGATCAAGTCATAGCAACAAGATATTACAAGCGTCATGTGTTGGAGAATGCCCCTAGAATTACGGACAGCAGAAGTAGACTCTGCCACACTGCCCCGAAAACATGCATCATATTCTGTCTGATGCCCAGTATTAGCGGAAAAGGACCATCTCCAAGGCCACAACGGTATGGCTAAAATAGTCCATGCAGAATTGGCTCGTGACTGGGATTGGCAATGGAAATAGTGCCCTACCTGCTATAAATATGATCCCTGTCCTGCCTTCCAGGGCAATAGTACAGATATACTGGGCAGAGTTGTGCTCACACACACCGTTGCCTGTACTAGACTGGATATAGTGTGGTTGATGAGTACTCAGGACAAGTATTTAAAATAGATTCTACCATCCAGATACCGCCAAAATTGCCAAGGCATAAAATGAAAATCAGGCAAAATATAGACCTTAACCGCCGAGATATTCTCCATATGGAGAGGCGGGAAATCTGTGCAGGATTAATCAAACTCAAAATACGAGAAGAGCTTGTCAGAGAAATACAACACAAGCCGTTATCCTGCACTCATGTAAAATCATTCGGGTAACCATGATGGGCTATCCCAAACAGCAGCCTGGCAAATTAAACACTGGCCACTTTTTTTCTTCTACTTCTTTTTTCTCCTAGCTCAAAGCCCCCTTGCCGCAGGCCCTAAGACTTTGTATACCCACAGGCCCTCTGACTGAGGAAGAAAAAAATAATCCCGCAGAGGGTAACTGTAGTGCGCAGCTAACGGAGCTTTATGGGCCCTGGATACAGTACAGCGCCATACCTCATTCGAATAGTAAATCAACATACACACTGACGCAAGCACAAATACAATACACCCCAGGCTTACCGTTTCTGCGGGCACCTGGCAGAAGATATAAACTGCAACACCCATTCTTAATGGAGAGATGGCTATGAAATAGAGCAATAATGCCGCTTTCCGGGGATTGTCGGGGTACGCTGGGCCTAGCGCTAGACACAAGGCAGCATGCCATCCGAAAGCGGTGCGTTGCTGAGCAGGCGGGCGCGCATCAGTCAGAAGAATACTCCCGAAAGAGTTACAGCCGATAATTTACACGGTTCATTAGTTCGGACTCGAGCTTAGACTATCTCCCCCCCCCACGCGAAAACGACAGCAAAGGCCATAAAGTGCAAGAAACGGATGAGATGGACGCCCGCGATGTACAAAACGGTCATCCAAGCATATTTCCAGGCAACAAAATTAGAAACGAAGATGTTAGTGTACCGAGGCAGGATTCAGAATTATTGGAACGAGCAGTTCCCCGATATTACAGTCCGTGTGCAGTGGTTGAGTTATCAGTTAGGGTGATTATGGGAAGACGGATGCTCAGTAAGATTGAGCTTCTGCAGATTAGAGAAGAAGTGAGAATACGGATTGGGACAGATGTAAGTGTAGCTGGGAATGACGAGCTCCCGGAAGCAGCATGAGATGGTTCAGAGGAAGCGAGGGAAGTTGTGGTTGATGAGAAAGACTTGGGAGAGGAAAGTTTGGAAGAAAGACTGTTTGCAGAGCATGCCCTGCTTGTCGGACTATCGTGTGAAGAGCGGCCCCTCCTTTCAAGGGTGCCGTACTATAGAAGAACCTTAAAGTTAGTCAGGGCAATGGATAAGATGCTCGCAGGAAACTCCACGTGCAAACAAGACCTTCGTGATATTTGCCACTGGACATGCATAGCTCGAAGGTTGTCGCCCGAGAATTGGGCATGAAAGTGCGTGTAGAAAACAGCCCAGACAAGCAGGGTAGTACGGATATGAAAGTTTCTCCATGGCGAAGGTAGCTTAACAAAAAATGAAGACTCTGAGGTGCCAAATAGGAATAAATACGAATTACCTCCGTCGTCCGGAAGCCACAACAAGAATTGGGCATGAAAGTGCGTGTAGAAAACAGCCCAGACAAGCAGGGTAGTACGGATATGAAAGTTTCTCCATGGCGAAGGTAGCTTAACAAAAAATGAAGACTCTGAGGTGCCAAATAGGAATAAATACGAATTACCTCCGTCGTCCGGAAGCCACAACACTCAAACTGAGATAGTAAATTGATGAAATTATATTCAGCCAGTGTTAGAATGCGAGCTGCTAGGGAAATTGTAGCTTCATGTTGATTCCTTGAAGTAGAAACTGGCAGTTTATGCTAACCGTATACCCAAAAGCAGCGCAACTCTGGATGGCCTGGATAGATTATAGGAAGGCGTTTGATTCGGTACTGCATAGAAGTTCTGAAATTATGTAAGATTGGTCCCCTTGTTCGAGATATTCTCTCCAGGCTCAATATGAATTGGTCTACAGCGCTGAGGGTAGAAGGTCAAAAAGAGTAGAATAAGCTTATTTAGCGCCGTAGTAGAGATGGTCGTAGGGCCCACTTGTTAAAAACAAGGATAGTAATATAAATATCCATGACAATTATACTAATAATAATAAATTAAGAAATATCTATGGAAATTGGTGCGAACTTAACGGACTTGTATGAGGACAGGAATATTGGCAATACCCATCGAGTAAATGGATACATGCAGTAATTCAGTAAATGGATACATACAGGGGAAAATAGTTAATCAACTGATATAGTTGATATCAAAACTGTGGGTGAAAACCGAATAAAATTATAACACAAACACCCGTAGCGGCTAACTATCTAATTAATCACAGCATTTTAAAAAAACAAAACTTGAGGACTTATACGCAAAATATCGAATTTATACGAAGGAGTCATTGGAGGGATAAAAGTTTCCTTTTCAAAAAAAGAAATTCTGTACCACCTTCAAAGTGAAATTTCGGTTATAAAGAGGAAAAGAGTAAATAAAAAATCCGAAAATAGGCCTCTTGGAGCTTGTTTCTTGACTTTTGATAGTCAGAAACTTCTGAGGCACGCCATTTTGTATGACGCGGGGATCAGAGTGGAGCCTCATAGGAGACTATGTTTAAATTGTCCCCAATATGGACATTCAAGCACCCAGTGTATAGGCCAGACAAAATGCATTAGATAGATAGATAGATAGATAAAGTGCTTTATTTTATACAAAGAAAAACTTACATATAACAAAAAATAACAAAATTGACAACTTCCTTAGAAAAAAAAAAATAATTTACACTAAATAAACAAAAAGCAAATTCTGGTGTGAAACACTCACACAACTTTCTCTTACTCCAGTTCTAAAATTATAATTGACAAATTTTATAGTTTGTGTACCAAATTTAATGAAATTCGTCGAAAACTGAAAAAACTGTTCAGTAAAAGCGCACTTCCGGTTTACTAATTTTCTTGAAACTCGGAATTTCAGCCATCTATTTATTTCTAACTAATTATGTTTGGATGAGAGAATTGTATAATGAACTAGGATAGCACTTTGATGAAAATCTAACCCCACCCCTCCCCTAAAAGTGCTCTTAAAAGAAATTTCCCAGAGAAATGTTTTAGATAAAAGTTGTAGATCTTTGCATGTTTAGTTTATATACGAGTTTCAAAAAAATCGTCAAAGCCATTTTTGAGAAAATCGCGAAAAAGTGAATAAATCATTTAAAGAGTGTAAGTAAACGCACTTCCGGGTATCCGATTTTTTCAAACCATAATTTCCAACAACATATTTAATTCTAATTAACATTATTTAGATGACAGAATTGTGAAATAAACTGAATAGCACTTTAGATGAAAACCTAACCCCACCCCTGCCCCAAAAGTGCCCTTCAGAGCATTTTCCCGGAGAAATGTTTCAAATAAAAGTTGTAGCTTTTTGTATGTGTGGTTGATGTTTCGAGTTTAAAGAAAATCGTCGGAGCCATTTTTGAGAAAATCGAAAAAAGTAAAAAATCTAACTAGTAAAGTGGTACTTCCGGTTGAGGAATTTTGACAGATAATGTAGTGTCAGATCCCATTGGTGCCTCTAAAGAATATCAAATTCCAACTTTCTACGATTTTTCGTTTTTTGACATATGCGTGTCACATACATACATACACACACACACACCACCAACGGACACACACACACAACACACCTACACACACCCCCCACAGACCATTTGCTAAAAACCACTTTTTTGGACTCAAGGGACCTCAAACGGATATTTCCGGTGAAAATTCGATATCGAAAATTTGACACGATTACAATACTTCCTCTTACTAGGAGTAAGAGAAAGTAAAAAAATAATTTACACTAAATAAACAAAAAGCAAATTCTGGCATGATATTTACCGTCTGCCAGCAGTTCAAAAGATTTACAATAAAAACTTAACACATATAAAAGATAACTATATTTACCGTTATGTTTTTTTAATACATATCTTTACTTATAATGAATTCTTTTGTTAGGAAATCTCCGTATTGCCAAGCCTCAAATACATAATTATATAAAAGTTCCCAGTTTTGTCCGTTAAGATATTCAATTATTGTTTATTAGTTAATTTTTTCGCATTAAACTATTGATGCTGGAATAGGGCACACTACCAAGAAATATACTCTATCTCAACCACTTTAGGTTGCATAATATAGATGTACCTTTTTCCATTAAAATTTAAGATATCACCTCTAAACATTTTATAACAATGCTAATATATTTTTGGTCCATAGTAGATAAGATTTGGCGGATAAGAAATGGCGGACATCCCCACCCCTCCCTCAAGCCCCGCCCATTGACCAATCATGGAACTCGACGGGCACATAGGCCACGCCCACTTACGCCCACCGTTCCTCAAACCCACCCACTGACCAATCATCAACCTCGACGAGCACTTAGGTCACGCGCGCTCCCCCTCCCTCCCTCAAACCCCGCCCACGACCAATCATCGAACATGACGATCACGGAGGCCACGCCCACCCTCCCTATGCCTACTTAACCCCACCAGCTACCATTTTCTCTCCCCACTCATGCTAACAGAAAGGTCTTCCCTTCACTTTAAACAACAAGATGGCGGAACTTAACCAAAGCATCTCTCACCGCTCCCTCCTCTCATCATACTCTGGAAATTATTTTTTATTTTATAAGAAAAAACTTTCTTACCTGCGATTCGAGCCTACAATCTTTAGATTGGAAGTCCATCACCATATCCAGTCGGCCACAATGGTCCTCTCGCTAGCTATACTTTTCACCGTACACTTCTATTTTAACTCCCCCCCCCACACTATCATAATTTTATTCCCCTCGCTCCACTCACAAAAACAAAAATTAAATAATAGAAAAAAAAATATGGCGGAGTGGCATGCAACATTCTCACACACAATCATAATAAAAAAGAAATATTTACTCCGGGTTGTACTATGTATGATTGCGTGGAAAAATTACAAAAATATTTCATTAAAAAATTTTTAATCTTCGTCTGACTACACCAGATTTTGTAATTTTTCTTGAAACAAAATTAGTTCCATCTTTCCTTTATACAGTTAAATTACATCTGCAATATATTGATAAATGTCAAGCGTTAGAAACGTTCAGGTAACCGACTATTCTACTGAAAAAAGTTATTCCTAAAAATATATTTCTGTACAAAGAATGGGAAAAGATGTGCCTAGATTTCAGTATAACATTATCGGACTTTATTTCCAGAAAGTTAAAAATACCGCAAATTTTATAAATAATGAGGGTAAAATTAATTAATGATTTTAAGTTAGCAGCACAAAATAATAAGCGACATGTTCTTTACAAGCAGCTAGATCAACAGATTAATTTGCAAACATTAATTAAGATGCTAACTCTGTTAGCTGGCTTATTAAATTAAGAGTGGAAGTGTTGCATTAAATAAATATTCATTTAAACAAAGTATAAAATTATGCTCTCTGTGTGTAACTTGCAAGATAGAATAGAAGACGTTTTTCATTTTGTGGCGGTATGTCCCATACTAAGAGAATTTCGAATAAGTATTTTAATCAAAGCACTTTGTCAAGATGAATTTCTGAGTTACCTCAATGGCAAAAATTGGTTATGTTTAATTAATTATTGTAAACAAGCTTGGCTCTACAGCTATATGAAATGGTCTCTCAATTTAATTACTTTTTCTGTTTTTTTTCTCTTTATTTATTGCTTAACATAATATGAAGTTTATTCAGTTTGATATATTTGTTTATTTGCGGCGACCTCCTCAAACGGTCACTTGGTCAGTGAGTATGTCTGTCAGATGGTTTTCTTTTAATAATTATTGTAAATAATATTTTTGTAAACAATATTTTCAATAAAGACGCTATTATTATTATTTACTTAACCCCTTACCAGGCTGTTGCTGCTGTAAAGATGTGCACACACCGACCACGCGCTGAGAACTGACAGTTTCAGACAGTACAACTTACTACTAGTAACATTATCCCCTCTCCTATGACATCACAGCCAACATTATTGACACGGCCATATTGATTAAAAAATATGTCGAATATTTAATTTTATATATAACAAAACCATTGCCTTCTAGTCAATTCCCACTCCTATGCTGTCACACAGCCAACATTATTGACACGGCCATATTGATTAAAAAATATATCGAATATTTAATTTTATATATAACAAAACCACTGCCTTCTAGACCATTCCCACTCCTATGACGTCACAAAGCTAATGTTAATACTTAATTTTATTAAAAACAAAGTATCTATTCTTATCTTAATCTCTTTTTACTATTTTTGTTTGTTAAACTTTGTACTCAAATCAACATATATCTTGCCTGTCCGGATATGTTACTTACCTTACTTATGAGGCATGTTTGTATATACAATGAGTCATCATGCATGTATCCACAAACAAAACAGAAAATGTTATTCTGTTTTCTGCATTCTTTGCAAAAGGTTTATTATTATTATGTATTTATAACAATGTTAATACTTAATCCTATTAAGAAAAAATGCAAAATATATACAATGAGTCATCCAGAAAGGTTTATTTTATTCTATTTTTCCAACGACGTTAATACTTAATCTTATTAATAAAATATTAAACTTTGTTCTCATTACCAATCTTGCCTGTCCGGACATGTTACTTACCTTACTTATGAAGTATGTTTTATATCCATGCAGTCACCATATGTGAGTCACCATGCATGACTCAACAGAAATATAAACACCTACCACCATTCTTTGCAAAAGGTTTATTATTTTTTTCCAACTATGTCAATACTTAATCTTATTAACAAAAATGCAAAGTATATACAATGACTCACCTAGGAAAAGTTTATTAATTTTTTTCTAACAATGTTAATTAAGAAAAAAAAAAATCTCTTCTTATCTTAATCCATTTTTATTATTTTGTAAAAGGTTGGTTATTTTTATTTCGAAAATTGCTAATACTTTATCGGATTAAGAAAAATATAAGTATATACAATGAGTCATCTAGAAAAAGGTTTTTAATTTTTTTAACAATATTAATACTTAATTCTATTAAGAAAAAAAATATCTTCTCCACTGACAAATGGATCGGACATATGAATTTCTCATCATAGGAGTGGGAAGTGACTAGAAGGCAGTGGTTTTGTCATATATAAAATTAAATATTCGGTATATTTTTTAATCAATAAGGCAGTGGCAATAATGTTGGCTGTGATGTCGTAGGAGAGGGGATAATGTTACTAGTAGTAAGTTGTACTGTCTGAAACTGTCAGTTCTTGGCGCGTGGTCGGGGCGTGCACATCGTTACAGCAGCAACAGCCTGGTGAGGGGGTAAGTAAATATTTCTTTTTTTATTATTATTGTGTGTGTGAATGTTGAATGCCACTCCGCCATATTTTTTTCCTATTATTTAATTTTTTTTGTGAGTGGAGCGAGGGGAATAAAATTATGATAGTGCGGGGGGTGGAGTTAAAATAGAAGTGTACGGTGAAAAGTATAGCTAGCGAGAGGACCATTATGGCCGACTGGATATGGCGATGGACTTCCGACCTAAAGATTGTAGGATCGAATCGCAGGTAAGACAAGTTTTTTCTTATAAAATAAAAAATAATTTCCAGAGTATGGTGAGAGGAGGGAGCGGTGTTAGAGTTGCTTTGGCTACGTTCCGCCATCTTGTTATTTAAAGTGGAGGGAGGATCTATCTATTAGCATAAGAGAGGGGGGAAAAAGAAAATGTAGTCATCGGTTTGCATGATAGGGTAAGGAGTGGGGGTTGAAAAAAATATAGTCATCGGTTTGAATGATTAAAATGTTTTTCCTAGGAAAAATTGAGATTAGGAAATGGGGGTGGAAAGAAAAATAAGAACATCGGATTGGGTTCTAGTTTAAGGGTGGGGGTGGAAGGAAAAATGGAGTCATCGGAATGTATGATACGTTAAGAGGTGGGAGAAGAAAACAGAGTCATCGGTTTGGATGAGAGCTTAAGGAGTGGGGGCGGAAAGAAAATGGAGTCATCGGTTTGGATGCTAGGTGAATGGGTGGGGATAGAAAGAAAGTGGTGTCATTGTGTTAGATGCTAGGTTAAGGGATGGGGATAATGGAGAGAAAATAGAGTCAACGGATTGAATGCTTTGTTAAGGGGTGGGGGGTAGAAAGAAAATGGAATCATCGGTTTGGATGAGATAGCTCAAGGAGTGAGGGTAAGTAGGCCTGGTTTAGGGGCGTTGTTGATCGATGAACGTTGATCGTTGTTGGTCGCTGGTGGGGTTAAGTAGGCGTAACGGGGGGTGGGCGTGGCCTCAGTGCACGTCATGTTCGATGATTGGTCTGGCGGGGCTTGAGGAAGGAGTGGGCGTGACCTAAGTGCTCGTCGAGTTTGATGATTGGTCGATGGGCGGGTTTGGGGGAGGGGTGGGGGTAAGTGTGCGTGGCCTAAGTGCCCGTCGAGGTCCATGATTAATCAATGGGCAGGGCTTGAGGGAGGGGTGGGGATGTCCGCCATTTCTTATCCGCCAAATCTTATCTATTATGGACCAAAAATATATTAGCATTGTTGTTATGAAATGTAAAGGTGATATCTTAAATATTAATGGAAAGACGTACATCTATAATAGGGTGCTTTGCTGTCCATTGTGCAATCCAAAAGTGGTTGAGGATAGAGTATATTTCTTGGCAGTGTGCCCTATTCCAGCACCAGTACTCTTTTCCTCTTTATAACCGAAATTTCACTTTGAAGGTGGTACAGAATTTCTTTTTTTAAAATGCTGTGATTAATTAGATAGTTAGCCGCTACGGGTGTTTGTGTTATAATTTTATTCGGTTTTCACCCACAGTTTTGATATCAACTATATCAGTTGATTAACTATTTTCCCCTGTATGTATCCATTTACTGAATTACTGCATGTATCCATTTACTCGATGGGTATTGCCAATATTCCTGTCCTCATACAAGTCCGTTAAGTTCGCACCAATTTCCATAGATATTTCTTAATTTATTATTATTAGTATAATTGTCATGGATATTTATATTACTATCCTTGTTTTTAACAAGTGGGCCCTACGACCATCTCTACTACGGCGCTAAATAAGCTTATTCTACTCTTTTTGACCTTCTACCCTCAGCGCTGTAGACCAATTCATATTGCGCCTGGAGAGAATATCCCGAACAAGGGGACCAATCTTAATAATTTCAAAACTTCTAGTAACCAACTATGAAGTACCGAATCAAGCGCTTTTCTATAATCTATCCAGGCCATCCAGAGTTGCGCTGCTTTTGGGTATACGGTTAGCATAAACTTATCCCTGTTATGATTATTGTCAGATATGTTTAAATCTTAGGTGGATCAGTCCCGGTTTAGATTTTTGTCTTAGACCAGACATATTGTGGTTTCTCTTTCTGGTCCCATGAGAGCTTTAGATGGCCCAGAGTTGGTCATTCTTCATAAATGAATCATATACTGCTAAAAATTACATAGAAAAGTTATCTAGCAAACAGCAAACCCAGATGCCTTCAAGTGGGTTAAAGCAGTCATTTTAAACCGCATGCGGCTCGCTGGAAAAATGGTGTGCGGCCCGCCAAAATTGAAACCAAAAGGGTTATTTAACCCTATGACAAAATTGAATCTTTTTAAAATTAAAATTATAAGTACAGATATGATTAAAATCAACATACACAAAATTAAAAACTTAACATTTCTGTTAAAGGATAGGCCCGACAATCAACTGCGTATTTATCGAGTTCCCTCGGATTTTCCAGTAGAAACGTCTAAAATTGAAATACTAATAGATAAACCGAGGAAAAAGTCGTCCAAAAGATTTCTATAATTATTTATTATCCACTGATTTCTGAAGGCTTATTTGCAATTAGGCATTTCTAGCTACTAAAAACACTTGAGTTTCCGCGTCACTGGTTTGCGACAAACCGACGTTTGCCCCCTTAGCTTTCAAGGTGTAACAGCCCTGAAGAGGCTCATTGAAATATGCGCGAGATGTGCGCTTTTAACAAACCACTGACGTGGTCTTAACCTGGAGACTCAAGTGTTTTTTTATGAAAATGGCCACGGAAACTTAAAAGATAATTTTTAGCTATGTTTGCTAACAAAGTTTTGTGCGAATAACTACTTCAACTTTAAAAACATAATAAAACTCAAGATAACAGATCTGTTTTAGAAATAATTACAGCTAAGATGGAAGGATTAGCTCAGTGGTTAGCACACTGTACTCCCATCGGTTTCGAGTCCAGTACTGTTGCCCTTAGATTTTCTCGTCCTAAGAGCCTCTATTATAACTCACTATCCAGTAATGATGGGCAGTGTTGTGTGTAACGAGAGAACACTGTCCGGAGGCCGGCATTGGACGAGATGGCTCCGGGCGCCAATGACCATAGATGTTGACACGTCATAAATAAAATAAAAAAAATAATTGATGATTGGTTAGTGAAAAACGGTGGCAGGTTTTTCAAAAAAATGATGTAATTTTACTTAAATAACTGTTTCTATTTCTTACGTATGTGGGGTGTAATTGGTTGTATTATGTGCATATGTATAATTCCAGTGTTAACAAAATTGGCTTTCTCTTAATTTCCGTTTTTTTCTTTTGGATACTCCTGGCGCTCTGATGTACCTTGATGGTTGGAATTTGACATGTCTGCAAAAGGGTGAATTAGTTTTCGCCTTTAACATCTTCATTAAATTTTGTTATAGCCCTACGAAAACAAGCGCTGGTAGTGCAAGATTAGAAATATTGGGCAATATTGGGGGAAGTGTGAGAACCCAGATGTCAAGTTGGCTTGGTGGCGGAATACCTGGTCTGAGGAAGACGGATAGCGGTGCAGCAGGTAGCGGCAACGAATACTCAGCTGCAGCCACTGTGGCTTCCCCACCGACTCCACAGCTATCTAACAGAGGATCTCCTGTTGACAAAGAGGATGAAGCATCCAGGTACTAACTCTCTACTAACTTATCGACATTCCAATTTTTTGTACTTGTCTGAAACTAAATTAATCATTTCAAGAATCTAATTATAAGAGTTTTGTATATATATATATATAAATAAAATGATATTAAAATAAAATAAATCTAGTGTGAAATACAGGACTTTCTCTTACTGCAATTTACATAGTTATAAGTGACTAATTCTCTTCAAACTTATAATTTATTTAAATATTTAGTGGTGTTCAGTTTATTTCAGTGGGGGAATATAAACATAGTAAATAGACTTTTTGAGGGAGCGTGACCTTCCAGCTCCTCCACACCCCCTTAAAATCAATTTTAAAAAAGTTATAAACAAAAGTAATATATCTCTATATATATACGTAGTTGGTAAAGCAGATTTAATCAAACTAGATGGTGACTTATGAAGATAAACGTCGAAAACTGTCCATTAGTCATATTCCTGTCAACCGATTTTCTTCAGGCTACATTAATTCTAATTAAAGTTATGCAGACAATGGAATCATATAATAGCACTTTAGGAGAAACCATAATCCATCCCTCCCCAAAACACCATAAATGAATTTTCCCGGATAAATGTTTCAAATAAAAGTCGTACATCTACCTATATATGTAGTGTATATATAAAGTTTAAAGAAAATGTAATGTATATATAAAGTTTAAAGAAAATCGTTTGAGCAAAATCTGAATACGTTATAATTCCTGTTAAAAAATGTTAACAGTTAACCCATTAAACGACATACTCAAACGGAATGTCACATTTGAACTTTCCGAGATTTCCTTTTTGAGCTGTGCTAAAAAAAAAAAATATATATATTTATAAATTATTTTTCGATCTGTGGGTACCTCAAAACGTATAATTCCGGTGAGATCTCGATATGGAAAATTTGCTACGCTCACTATACTTTCTCCGATAGCAGCAGTGAGGGAAAGTAAAAAAAAAATATTTCCTTAAAATCAAATAAATTCATCCATGTTATTTAACAGTCGGTATTACAGTAAAAGATTTGTGTTTGATATTAATATTTTTTATTTGTTTAGTGACACTGGCGGAGCTGACAGCGAAGGGCACGCCTCTGAAGGCTCCGGCTCTCCCTTAGAAGAGAAAGATCCAACACAGATAGCAGTTGGTACGCAATAGAATTTTGGCGCAGTATAACTTCTTATTTCACTTTGTCAAATATCTGATCAAACGATTCATTGTATAAAGCCGGCCAGTTCACGTGAGAAGTGAAACTGACAGACAGTCGCATCTCCACTTCAATCATACGGTTTTCTTAATACCATTAAACCAAACTATTTTTGCTCAGACTGATGCAAATCTTAGATCTTTTCCGGCCATTACTGCTCAGAAAGTCATAAACTGCCTCAGTCCTGAAAGAGATTTACAAAGCATTGCTTTTTTGGCTTCTTCTCAATTCACAGCTCTTCTTGGGGAGATTGGCCGTTTATTGTGCAGTGGTTTCACTGACAGAGTGAGAGCTGCACCTTTCAATTGTCGGCAATTTTATTATCTTTTACGCAAACATGATCCGGAACCAGGATAACTTTATTATTTCTGCGTTCCTAAAGCATTTTCAAACTGAAAATTCAATAGCTCAGTGCTTTAATTTGGCCTGACTCCATTCCAGGTTAATAATCGCCTGATTTTTACAGTTCCTTTCGAGGTTGAACTAGACACATTTTCCAGTTGCAAAGAAGGAGGCCAATTTATTCCACCCTCTTTTATTACCCTTTCTCATGGAATAATTTTTGACGAAGCTGTACTACCGAATTATCGTATTCCTAAGAGCGTTCCAGTGCACCCTACCCTTCATCTCTTTGCTAGTTTTTCCGATAATACCCCCTTTCATACATCACTACTGTACATACTCGTTGAAACCATTGAATCTATCGTCTGTCCACCAACTAGGCTTTATGGTCGCCCTTGCGCTTCATTCCGGCATTTCATTAATTATTGGTTTTGCATAACTTTCAATAGAACATAGTCAGTCATTTATGGTTTTCTTGTAAATTTTTTATATTTCTTTACATTATTTTACGATATTCGTACTTACAGTACTCTTTTTTGTCGGAATTCTTTACCTACCGGTCTTGAAGGTTATAACTAGGAAAACTGGCAGCTGGATAAAAAACTCCTGGTACCTTGCACCTCTCACATACGGTAAACAAGTAATCTAACCTAAATGAATACAAATACAAAGATGAATAAAACGATAAAAAAAAAATAAAATGGATCATTCTGTCAACATTTTTATCCTAAACTGCTAAATGAATACGTTCTTCCAATAAATACATTCACTTGTATCTGAAATGCATAATTCCACTTAATGCATAATTGCATCAGCACACTCTTTACATAAACTAACATCATATTATGTTTACATGGTTTGCAGTATATTCACTTATACTTTTTGAACCTGACCTAATTAAAGTATCTACTTATCATCAGATATGAATGGACTTTTCGATTCTTATGTGATTTGATTATTTAGAAAGGTAAGTAACTGATCTGAACCCTAGCTTACCAAGCATGGAGGGGATGGTATCTTGTGGCGTGCGTTGTACAGCATGTATAACAAATTTTGTGTACTAATTTCTTTTAAAAAACGCTTTCATATTTTATTATCATAATAATTATGTGTCAGTTTTTAATTATACGTTTAATGATAGTACTGTTTTGCAGTAAGCACGAAAGTGGCTGCAGGAGCCAAATCATTTGGGTCATTTCTTTATTCTGCTGTGAACAAAGCGGGTGCCAAAGTATCTGAAGCAAGTGCCAAGATCAAGAAGACTGTTGAGGAAAACGTAAGTTGACCCTTTTTTTATAAGAGTTTTCTTTGGTGTTCTTAATTTTATTTTGATGTTCTTAACTGCTCTAATTTTCTGTCTTTCAATTATTTTGTATCTCATTTTCGCTGAAAATCTAAGAAATTTGGTGATATTTCCAAGATTTTGCGTTTGAAGGAAATTTGTCACTTAAATCGGTATAAACTTCAGTGAGAGAAAGTCGTATGAGTGTGTTACACCAGATTTTTTTCTCAGTTAAAGAAATCCTACAGCAGCCAGTTTCACTAAATTAATACATGCGCCATAAATATATTTACATATGTGTAAACCTAACTGTAAAACTCAATATATCTATAGGGATAAAGGCATTCAAAAAAGAAAATAAACTTGAATTCATTATTACAGAATATGTGAAATATTGAAAGATTACAATATAGAATAATATTGAATATTGGACCAAATATAAAACAAAGTTTCACGCGGTTGAAAATCAGTAAAATCCACCAACCGAAAGTGCGACTTTACTAATTTTTTCTTTTTCCATGATTTTTTGGAAAATGTCACCACTCTCTTTCTTCAATCTTTACTTGAAACATTTTTCCAATAACTTAGTTTTTAGAGGAATCGCAATGTTAAGATTTCCTATAAACTGCAACTCCAGTTCAATATTGGTTCTACCACATTTATAATATGAAGATAAATTGAAACTATTGCAAGAATTCAGATTTGAAGAAAATCTGAATTCTTGTTACAATAATTTTTTGAATTTTCTCAAAAGTGGCTCCAACAATTTATCTTTGTACGTGGAATGTAAAGCTGATAGATATAGAACTAACACTAAAATGTTCATAAAATATGGTGAAGTGATTATTATTTACCAATAAGGGTCAAATAGAATGAAGGTGTGCAGTAAGAATTGCACTGTGAATATAGACAGTATGTTGCAACTTGTTGATGATGGGGGTGTTGTTAACTGGCCAGCACACAGTACAAGTGATATTGATCCATTCCCCTTCAACTGCTACCATCTTCACTTACCCATTCTGTTGCCAACATTTTCTATGTACAACAGTTAGTACATTTAGCTCGTACAACATTCCGATTGACAAATTTTCTTCAAACTTAAAATGAAATATTTACTAAACGTTTAGTAGACCTGCCTTCTTAGTATTACATAAAAGTAGTGTGAATTATTATACTTGTTGGTTTCTATTACATTCTGTGGCTGTGCCTTGATCAATCCCTAGCAAAATTTGTATTCGCAATTTAAAACCTATTGATTGATAATTTTTCCGAAAAAATATATCCATAAGTAGATCAACTTTTATGTGCAGTCGGGGCCGTTTTTAGAAAATTCGAAAAAAAAATCAGAAATCTATACTACAAATTCGCAATTTTTCGATTTTCTTCAAACTTTGAATTATAGTAATGCATGTTGTTTATAAATGCATATACAAACACATAATCATATAATGTCCCCATTGTTTACCAAGTGCTTGCTGGTGGAGCAATAAATTCATAGCTTCTTTATCACTGACCTGTATTCCATTAGCGCAGCTGGCTGATCATTTTGTGCACCCATATTTAGCAAATCGATCTGCTTCTTCATTTTCATCTAACACGTAAAGATGTGTTTATACCTCTCCGGGGGTTACCATTCATCGATCGTTTCTAATGAACTTACTAAACGTTCGTTTTTACTAAACAGTTTTTTTTTTCAGTGTTCTGCATTAGAACTAATTCTCTCTATAAAACTAATGAATTGCATTAAAGTTATTATATTAAGTATACTTACAGAGACCTGTCACTTTTGTTTGAAAGTATTTTCTGAGAATGTTCATTTAAAGAAGTTTTGGTGAAGGGGAATTTTAATTATGCTTTCCTCAAAAAGCGTAAAGTTTAGACTTTCCTGCTGATATAAAATAGAATTTTAACAACTTTCCAGTGTCTGTCTTTTATAGCACATACTAGTCAAGGATTATATATTTATAATTTTTTTTTATGGCATTGGCTTTCGCCATACAGCCAGCACTATCTGTGTGTGATTTTCAGTTTATTAGCTTCTAATACAATTTAATCTCTTACTAAAAAAAAGTTATACCTCTTGCTTAAAATGAAAAGTATCTTTCGTTATCATCATCCAATAGATTCATACTGCACTCTCACACGATGCCGGGGTGCCAATGCCGGCCGGCTCAGCCCACCCACCAATAGCGGTGCCTTCTATTTATGTACAGTATTTACATTATGTACATCGTGCAGAAAGACGGGTCCGCACGACCAGAAGTCGCCACCTCTGGCCGGGATTGGTCCCCCCGTACCTCATTCATACACAACATGCATACGTGACTAACCTAAACGAACACATTCATGCCAATAAATACATTTATTCTAATAAATACATTCATACTGATAGATTCAACTGAATTAACTCGCCATAATGAATGCACTCATACACATTTACAAGAATTATATTATACAGTGTCTTCGTCAGTCTATATGTCAGCGTATAATTGCGTATAATAGAATAATATTAACACAATTATACGACAATTTCGTTAACATTTTTGATATTTGTGGATACTAATGTACAGATTTGTCTGTAATGAAAATAAAACTTATTTTTACTTAAGTTTTTGAAATACTTAGAAAACTTTACATAGCTTCCTTCAGATTTATTAATCTATAATTTTAACTTATCGTCTGATAATTTCTTTCAGTTCTGTTATATTCATACTCTTTAAAATGGAATATACTGCTTCATATAAAATATCTAAGTTTGGTTCATTTTGGAGGGATTTAATCGTCTTCGTCATTTCTGAGGGACGGTACGGATTTTGGGGCACTTAGAATTAGAATGACACAGGGGGGGGGACCCATTGAGGCTTATTGTGCCAACCCCACAATACCTAGTAGAGGAATCCTCCCCTTTTCATGCGGTCCAGGACTTTCCCCACCAGTCCTTCTTGCAGTACGATTTCCTCCGGTCTCAACGTGCCGAAGATCTCGTACCGCAATCTGCCGATTGCAACGCAATCAAGCAACAGGTGAGAGGCCGTCTCCTCCTCCTCCTGACACAGTCTACACAAGGGCTTCGAATTAACCAATCCACATTGTGCAGATGTTTCTTAAACCTACCGTGCCCAGTAAACAGGCTCGTAATCAGACAAATATGATACCTGCTTAAACCCAGGATCTCTCTGTTTCTTCTTCTACACCATTGGTCTTCATGACCATTTTGTCGTGTTTTGCCCCAGTACTTAGCCTCCAGTGACGATTATGATCTCTCCGAGTCCATTCTCTCAGAGACGCCCTCGCCGTACTTTTGGCTATTCCCAGAACAGATTCCGGCCCACAGAAAGGAGTATTCGCTCCATTCCTGGCCAGTTGGTCGGCTAGTTCATTACCATTAATCCCCTTGTGTCCCGGTACCCATACCAGCCGCACTTTGTTGTGCCGGGACAACGCCTCCAGGGAGTCTCTATACTTCTTGACTAGGGAAGAAGTGATTCTGAATGCCCCAAGTGCCTTCAGTGCACCTGGCTGTCCGAGAAGATGCATATCTCCTATTCCTAGAGCCCATACGCAAGTTCTCCTCAGCACAGATGTTTATTGCATATACTTCAGCCTGGAATACCGTGGAGTATCCACCGAGAGGCCTCTCAATGCGTACCTCCGGCTTAACTCCATATATGCCGGCTCCAGTTCCGCAAGCCATTTTGGATCCATCCATAAACCAGGATCCCCCAGTTTGGTCTCGTTTTTCCCAACTTTTAGCCCATTCCGATCGTGACGTTAATATCACTTGGAAAAGGAGCTCAAAGTGGAATGTTGGGCAGCACTCTTCCCCAGCCATCTCAAAGATAGGGCCAGGGTCAACCTTCTGAGCTTCTTTGCTTTCACTGGCCTTATTCATCAGTCTGTACGCGGTAGCCCTTTTGGGGCACTTACCTACCCGGTATATTTTTTCTCTGTGGGCTGAATTAATACATCTTTTATAATATTTTTGTCGAAACTGGGGGATAGTACATTTCTATGATAATTCATCATTACATATTCATAAGATCTTTCCGTCTAGTAGTTTAAATATTGCTACTTCTCCAAGAGCCGTGGTTTCCGCATTCCACTAAAAACCAAAGAGTTTTTCTTTCTCTTCTTGCAGTAAAACAAAGTAGTTGTTGTGTTTAGTTCCGCAGAGCTGGAAAGCATCAGAGATATCTTCCGTGACAGCCAGCTTCTTTTTGTGGTCATCGACCGGCTTCAGGCGTTCCCTCATCATCAGGATGATTTAGCTGTTGTCAAGAGTTATCAACTAAATTTGTTCTTTGCAAGTCTATGTTATCACACTGTTTTGACTAAAACATCCTGATAATTAAAGAAAATTGGATGACCGGGAGGGCGATTTTGCTGGACAGTTTTTTTAGTCTTGTATTTTTTCTAAAAGGAGTCCAACGATTTCGTTTAAACTAAGTATGTGACTACATTACACAAAACGTTATAACGTTTATTAACAACATTTCTCCGGGTAAAATCATTTAAAAAGGCCTTTGGGGAGAGAGTGGGGTATGTTTTTCTAAAGTGCTTTAATTTATTATATAATTGCGTCATCTAAATAACATTAAATAGAATTAAATATGTTGCCAATAAAAATCGATTAACCGGAAATGCAACTTTTCAGAATTGGTTTTGGAGTTTGAAATTTTCTGAAAAAAGGGCCCATTGATTTTCTATAAACCTTGAATGATTACTGCACACATATCTAAGTCTACCGCTTTTATTTGCTTTTTTTCCCGGAATAATTGATTTGATGTCTACTGACAATCTGAGACTTCAGATTTCAAATTTCGAGCGCTCACAGCTGGACTACATTAATTATACGTACTTGTTATTTGCTATGAATACCATCAACTCTACCACCAACTTATGTTTCCAACCTACTGTTGTGATAAAAACCTCAAATTATGTTGAAATAACTAAACTTTGTAAAAATAAAAAAAAAATTGTCAATTTATTATAATTGTACTACCTAAACCCGGCCACGCTTAGCTGTGGCTCAGTCTGATTCTAATTATTAGGGAAGTAAATAGAAGTATTATAGTTAACATAGATTCAGCAAGAAAACACATCATTCAATTTAATACCCTACTTTGCGTTGCTGTGAACTGAAAAGAAAGAAAGAAAAACTGTTTTTAACTGAAAGTCTTTTTTTATTGTAAAGCTAGTGAATGAACTACATTTTTTTGTTTGTTCGTTTTCTGCATAAACATAAAGATCAGATGGTTTACCGACTCTGGAGCATGCGGCATTAGGGAGAAGCCCATGAGAGAAGCATTCGTTTTCTAAATTCAAACCACACATTGTCCTCGTTTGAACTCGAACGCCATATCTGTCGGAATGAGTGTTATTCGTGAAAGCAGTATGTCTTCACCCTTATGAGGTCCAATGAGCACTGTTGCTTCAATTAAATTATTCGTCAATTTTTTAACTACTAATCGTGTATCATTGCATAACTGGCTGATAGATGTTCCGTAGTATTATAATTGGCAGTCCAATTTTCAAATTTAGAATGTGTAATCCGGTAATGGAGTAAATTAAGAAATTCCGTTGGAAAATTCACTACTTCACTTTGGTCCATCACGGAGTCAATGGATTTGTATGTCACTGTTTCCCCTGCGATTCTGTTTAGAATGATGTTGTTCATATCGAGTACGTCGACATTTTTAGCCGCTAGAATGACTCTTCCGCTTAACCATGCGTGATCTTGATAATTTTTTTCGATGCTTTGGAATACCTTGTCTACTAATTCTTCTTTTAAATGTACAATGTTGCAGAAATTAGATGGGAAGGTGATTTTTCCTGTTGCTGGATTTGTAGGTGCAGAGCCGTTACCGACTTCGAGTAATTGTCTTGAAAATGTGGCAGTTGTTCAATCGTTTTGAAGTAGAACTCTCATATTCGTTGTTAAATGAATTTTTTTTTACTGTGCTTCAAAGAGTTGAATATTTCAAGCAGGCATGCAATTCATCAACTGGTGTTGAGCGAATTATTACTGGAAGCGTTTGCCTGAAGTCACGGATATTAACACCAATGCTCTACCAAATGGAGCCTGATTATTTCGCAAGTGACTTCTTGTGACCCATTGTGCACTCATCCCATACAATGATTTTGCACGCCTGAAGAACCTTTCCCATTCCTGATGTTTTAGAAATGTTACATGTTTGGTTTTCTATGAGGTGCAAGTTTAGTGAAGTTTAAGAGCTTTATGCGTTGTTCTCCCTCCTTCCATCATCGTAGCAGCATTACCTGAAGAAGCAAGTGCTAACACAATATGGCCATTTGAACGGACTTTAGCTAGGATTAAGGAAATTAAGAACGTTTTTTCAGTTCCACTGAAGCGTCCAAATGTAAATCCACCGGATTGGTTGATCACAGCTTGTATGATGGTATCAAATGCTATCTTTCGTTCTTGAAGGAGTTTCAGTGTATTTTCTTGGACGAATGTAAGTCATTTCTGGTGTATGATTGCTCTCTGAGCAGTTCTTTCTCGAATGTTGCATTGATCGACCTATTCGGTACTGAAACTCTACAACTTGTCACACATTGCAAGACAAAGATCCTCAATGAAGATTAGCGCTTCATTGTACATTTCTTCTGTTGATCATGTCTTTCTTGACGTATTCTATGCAGAGAGCGTGCCACGATCGTAACGCGTCTGCATCTGTCTATTTCTGCCAACCTCGCGAAACGCTCGGAATTTCCCGTTTCCGTGGGACTTCGGAATAGAGGTACTTATAAGTAGTTGAGAAAGAGGTTCAGAGAGCGCGCCACGATCGCAACGCGTCTGAGTCTGTTTATTTCTGCCAACCTCGCGAAACGCTCGGAATTCCCGTTTCCGTGGGAACTTCGGAGTAAAAAGTATATATAAACACTCTTATGTAGAAATGCAACGTTATGTAAAAATTTCAAGTCAATCCATCGGCTACTTTTCGAGTTTTGCGGCCACAAACATACGGATGCTGAATTTTTATATATATAGATTAACTGCAATATGAATGTTTCACATCACTTTCTTGTATTTAAGGGAACTGAAAATGTTCTTTTCCGGTGCAACCTCAAGTACAAAATTGATTGCAATAGAGAAAGTAATAAGATATTCCGTCCAGATTTGCTGGATAAACGATAATTGATCGAGTTCAAACTGTTGAGATTCTTTCAGAAGTGGATCGTTAAGAACAAAGTAAATACTATTTTATTTAATTTGTTTCAAATTTTATTAAGCGACGCCCATTATTCGATGGTGATATTACAGTTGCTGATGTGGGTTGTTATAGTAGGACGCCGGCTAGAGATAAAATGTAGAAGGCCAGAGTGCGGGTGGTAGTGACGTCACAATTCTCACCATTGATCCAGTGCGATCTGCTGCCGCCTCCTGCTCGCAGATATCAGTAACGCTGGCCCCACCTCTCTCATTCGCTTGTCTCTTCTTATTATTAATCTCTATAACATTGCTTACGATTACAAGATAAACACAGCTGAATAGCTAGGTTATTTCAGACTTGCTGATATATTGTCTAATCTAATTGGAAATGTTATGAAGACGTCAATGACCGTTTGTTGCCTATTCCATTCTCAATAAATGTTTCCAGCTTACTGTTGTGATAAAATGAATTTTTATCGATTTCAGAGTAAAAACATGAATTTCTGATGAAAACTCTAAAATTAGTATGAACGCGATACCTCATAAGCAATAAGAGAAAATAAAATATCTAGCGTGCATATCTAGCATGGTAGTCTCATTGCACTTCTCGCAGTTTTAATTGATTTTTGTTAACTAAAAACTTAGTTGTCCACAAACTTAAAAGTGGTGCAATGAACGCTTACTGTGTACAGGCAAGCCTAAGGTCCGCAGCCTCCCAAACTCCATTAATATAAATATTCCCGGAAAAAAATTCCCGGTAGATATCTATCAGTTAAGTAGTATAACCAAGTTTAAAGTAAATCGATGCAATAACTTCCTTTAATCGATGCAAAACGAAAATCTTAAAATTCCAATCAGTAAAAGTAGTTTAGATAGTCCGATTTTTCCCAAACTGAATTTTTGCAAAATATGTACATTCCTTGCCTACCTAACTCCCATATTATCTTATTGGAGATGGGTTGGAAACTTTACTAATTATATGAATAGTCGACATACTAAGTTAAAAAAAAATTGGCTTCATTTTCGAAACAGTGGGAATAACTGAAAAATCCACTTAGTAAAAAGTGGTCTTTCCGCTTAATCGATAAAGACCAACTTTATTGTCGGAGCCGCCTGGAGTCACCTAAATCAAATATCAAGTTTGAATTTTCCGTTGAATTAGTTATATTGCGCGCACACACAAGAGGACGAATTGCCATGCTCAGGGGACTTCAAAACATTCTGATGACTCTCTTACAGCAATTTTCATAGTTGAAATGAGAAAATTTTCTTCATAGTTAGAATTTTTACTTAATGTTTACTTTGCTTCAGTTATAAGTTGACAGACGTAAACCTTTATACAACTATAAATTAAGGGTTCACTGAACACGAAAAACAGGTTATTGGGGTCAGTGTGACTTACACAAGCTTTGCGATATTAAGTTTTCTCGGAAAATCTTTCAAACAAAATTGATGGATTTGTATTATATAGAGTTAGTATAACAGGTTTATGGAAACCTGTTGGTTCTTTACCAAGTAAACTAGAAAAAATGGCCACTGAAGACTCACTTTTGTCATACCGATTATCTTCAAAGTTGTAATATTGGCAACACATTTAATTCTTATATTTATTATTTATTACTATTAATTTTTTTTTTCTTTTTTTTTTTAATTTAAGGCGAGTCAATATCTATGGTCATTGGCGCCCGGAGCCTTCTCATGCACTGCCGGCCTCCGGACAATGTTCTCTCGTTACAGACAACACTGTCCATCACCGTACTACTGTTACTATTATTACTATTACTACAGTCATACAATATACTGAAATGTCACTTTAGAAAAAAATGCCTAATACAATGGAATAAACAGCCTCTATTGAGGAATTTCGCCAAAGGCACTTTTTCAAGCAGAGAGTTCTTATCTATCAAGCTAGCCACACTTGCTAACCGAATCGATCGAGCTATCTAACTAGTTACACGGCTCTTCAAGCTATCTAACTAGCTACATGGCTCTTCAAGCTATTTAACTTGCCAAACGCTACTATTCTACATCACTAAAATTTCTCTCAGTTCGGCCACTCAGTTCTTTCTATATACTTCTGTATCACCAGCCATCGAATTCTTACATCTTGCGGGATTCCACATAACTTGAGAGCAGGCGGTTGTTCATTAAATTGCATGATGCGTGCAATTATTGATTTAGTTACGCGATTGTTGATCAAGTTACATTATGTTGGCAAAATACAATGTTCTAAAAATCTGAATTTACATGCAAACTTACAAATCCGTTTTATATTGACGGATAAAACCACTTTGAACTTATTCACAATCGACTTACTAAGGCTGTAATCTACTCAATCCGTATTTAACTTTAAATTCGCCCAAACTACCCTAGCTGATAAACCTGGTGAGAAGAAGCAGGCCAAGGAATTTGCTGGGCAGGAGATGATAGTATGTTTAGCGCCAAAACATAGTTATCTGTTCATATCATACCCGTTGCTGTCTGTGTAAAAATAACTGTATTAATAAATAATAAATTATCAGAAATATAAAAATGGCTAGTCATAACTAAACAGATATGTCTCAAAATAAATTTAGTGATTTGATCGCTAATTAATTGTATTAATTGTAAATACGTTTGTTTGTGATTTGACAGAGCTTGTTGGGTGAATTCAATAAAGAACAAGAAGCATTTATCAAAGAGAAGGCGGAGAAGAGCGCCGTTGGAGCAGCATCAGTGCCACCTTGGTTGGGTTGCCCCAATCAGCAAGCTCTGAAACAGGAATGCCTAGCACTGTCACAGGTAGTTTTGTTGTTCATTTTGTTGGTTCTGAACGGTTTTGGTTTCTCATACATCGTCTAGAATAAAGGTATCAAATTCATGTAGAGAGTTAACCGCACCAGTGTGGGACTTGACAGAAACATTAAGATTACTGAAGTTAGAAAAATATGATCAGCGGAAGTAATGATGTCTGTATCTTTTTTTAAACTTGGAGTTCGGACGAAGATGTGAGAAGAGGAGGTTGGGAGAGTGTTGCTGTCTGTCAGTAGCCTTTCCTCTTACTCATTACTTCGATCTTAACAACCCACTTTATCCACTTTAATCACTTTATCCCAACCATTGCAAACGTTTCATATCCGAATGCTTTCAAATACATCTTCATTCGAACTCCATCAGTTTTAAAAAATCACTACTTTCAATTATAATCATATTTTTTAACCCTCAAAAAAGATACCCCTCAGTATTGCTTTTCAATTTGAAATGCCCACACTCACTATAAACATCATTGTAGTCGTTGTGGTGGTTGGTTCCGCAGAGTGAATGTGTAAACTGAGTTTGCTCCGTGCAAGTTTGTGTTGTCACACTGTCTGAAAAACGCATCGTGAAGATGGCACAAAACGAAGCAGCCTACCACGGAAAATGTCTCTGATCATTGTAGTCCTTCACCACCGTTACCACTAGCTTTTTAAATTTTAAAGTAGTATCCCTCCACTCAGTCTGTGCGTTCATTTCATATCATAACACCATTCTTCTACTCAAAAGACAATCTTTTTAATCGTTAAATTTTCATTAATTCACTTCTATTTTTGTTTTATTCAGCATAATATGAATTATTTTATAGCAATTAAGGCGACACTACCTTGAAGAAGCTCATTGCAAAATAGCATAACGTCGGCTTATTGACGCGCTTCAACCCGGAAACGTAAATGTGATTTGATAGAATTCCAAATTTGAAAAAAACAGAATACAGAATAGGTTTATGAGTTTTTTGAAGTTTTCTCGAAACCCAAAACGATTGTCTTTAAACTGATAGCATACTGTACACATAAAAATGAATCTTTTTAATTTGATTTTTTTTTCCTAAAAATGGATTTTTGAGGGGTTTTGGGGGCCTCTCAGTTACGTTTAATTTAAACTGCGCTGCATGGTCTTGACACAGAGGGCACTCACAGTGTCCACTCAGGTGTATATGTGTAATCCCGACCCCATTTTTTTTTATAGCGAGCCCATCTAAACATTGCAATTATAAAGATATATTTGTAATAAAATTGTATCAAATGAAGTAAGAGAAAGTAGTTGGGTGTTTCACACCACATTTTTATAGTTGGTGATTAAGAAATATTTTCATAAAAACATTCTGGATTATAAATAATCATCTACTTTATTGAGATCACAACTATATCAGTATGTTGGCTTGTTATATTTCAACAATGTGGGTTACGGTAGAGCATAATACTCCCCTTCAGTTCAGTAATATTCTGAAGGGCGAAGGTTTGTTTGTGTGAATGAAATATCTAAAGAATGAAACAGATCACAGGAAACCTAAACTTTATATTCCATGACACCACTGATCTCTTAACAGACGAAACCAAAATACTACCTACTAAGTCATTTTTTCAGTTCTTCGCCATTTGCTCAAAAATGGCCCCACGATTTCTTTACACTTGCATAATTATACATACAAAGTGTTATCAGTTTTATTTAAATCTTTCCAGCAAAATTGTTGAGCGATCGAAACTGGAATTCCACTTCAATACAATGTAGTATAAACCTGTGTAGTATTAACATACACAATACAATGCTGGAGTACTTATTTTTTGAAAAACATCAGATGATGGAAACTGCCAATTTACAGAATAATCCTTTGAGAATTTTGCAGTTTTCTCGAACAAGGCCCCCAGCTACTATAACATTTATCTTTCTTACTGTTCAAAATTGTTAAAATATAAACGATTCCTATAACGAAAGAAATCATTCCTTCAGTGGTGAATGTGGTTAGGAGAAATATCATCTAAGGAGAATTAAGAATTATGTAAAATTTGAAGATGTTCTTTTGGTAAGGACTAGCGCTGGACACTGATCAGGCGCTTAGCGATATCCCTTCCCAATTTTTAAACTTTAATTGCAAAATAACAACGACGAATTGTGTTTAAATAATTAACACAGATTTATGAATTTCATATTTTAACCAAATTTGTTTTTTTTGACCACTAGGATAGAAGAAATTTTGTGCGGGCTCCTCCAGAGGGAGTTGACTTTACTTTTGAGTATGAGACCCAGTTTGCCGTCTGCGAGGCTATCTTAGCAGAGGATCCCAACTTGGAAAAGATGCGATTTGAACTTGTTCCAAAAGTGTAAGTGTTTAATTCGGTTCGTACACTCTCTTTCCTGTAAACTAACAATTTATACATACAATTTTATTTGTAATTTTAAGATTCATACTATTAAGAGCTTGGTCTAACAAGAGATTCTAAAGATGCAATAGTGACTACAACATAGAACTTGATGCAATAGTGACTGCAAAATTAAACTTTTTTTGCTTGCAATTTCGGCATTGAAATTTATAAAATGGTTTAGAAGGTTGATTACACTTGAAAAATGTAACAGAAAGGAAGGTAACTCACAGCGAGGGTGTCTTATCTGATTAGATTAGGTAGACTTGGCTCAATCTGTTGCACCGCTATTCACTCTATTTCTTGTCCTAAAAGAATCCGGCCTGTCACAACACTCAACAATATCAGTTTTTTAAATTTAGATTATTATTATATTTTTAATATAATGCAGGGATGAGCCCCAGCTCCGATACTGCCCTCTGATGGAATTAAAAAAAAAAAATGTTTTTTAATATAATAATAATAATAAATTTTACAATTAAATAGACATAGCATGTTACTTGTCTTTAATTCTGAATGGTGTCGGATTTTCCTCATGAATGGTGCCAGACTCTGATTCATTGTAATGGGCAAAACACTCTGGTATAGAGAATGTTCACAATAACAACCGCTAACTACTCCGTACAGCCATCACCTAATGCAAAATTGTTATCGCATAACTTCAGCGAGTTCTTATCTCCTCTGTATTCTTATGCCTACTTGAAGAGAAAGAACGAATGGGCTTCAACTTCCAACTATTATTATCTCAAGACAAAAAAAAATGCTTAAGATATTATGAGTATATCGTTGCAGCAATTGCTTCAATTTTCCTGTGACTAAGCGTGTAATAAATTTGTTAAGTGAAAAAAAAAATTAGAAATTCGAATTCAGTCTTCAAGCTTTTCAATAACTTATGCTCAATCTGTTAATATTTCTTTAATTTAAATTTTTCTTTTATTTGTTATAAATCTAGGCACTTTTTCTTCACTACAATACTGGACAATAATTACCTTTTCTCTAATAAATTTTGCAGAATCCCCGAAGAAGAGCACCAATGGTACCGAAATGTAGAGCAACAAAGAATTCTTTTTTCTTTAAAACTTCTCTGGCCATTGCCATATAAACATCTCATTATAATTTTAAGGCCTGACGATTTGAAAACAATTTTAATTATTTTTTTTTTTTTAAATAATTGACAATAAATAGATGAGAATTTTTTTAATAATCCGAAAATATTTGCTTCGGCAGCAATCGTAATGTAATTGATTACTTCTCAGCTGTTTTCTTAAAAACCTTCAACTGTTTAAATTGTGTAACAATTTTCTAAATTTTAGGCACGAAGTAAGAACCAATAAGTTATTTCAGTTAGTTCGTTGGTTTTAAGTGGTATGCAACTTTGTTTTATGACGAGATAACTAATTTGTCGTTATTACCTAATATGCATCACTACATTATAAAAAAGTTAGCTCGATTACAATACTTTACCTTACTAGGAGTAAGAGAAAGGAACATTACTAATGAAATTGTTTTAAATATTTGAATTTCACTGTTGTAACGAATTACATTAGAGAATGATGTTAATCACATTAGCTTCTGAAATAATTTATCTATTTCAGTATTGCTTTTTTTCAGTATATACTATAAATGTCCTCACGCGTTGGCTAGAGAGCACCACTCGCCTTTGGTGCTAGAATTCATGGTTCGATTCCCATGAGGGCAAAATCGGTGTTGACCCAGCATTGTGATAAAAAGTGAGAAGCTATAGTTTAGTGTAGTGAAGGCCGGACTCAACGGCGAGGTAACAGCGCCGTGCTTACCGCACACCTCCCCATACAAATGGCCAACTGTAAGCTTGACCCTTCACGGGCCATAGTTTTTTTTTTTTATATATGTTATATATATAAATCTAATCTCCTTTTTACAGTCAATACAGTGGTATAGTGGTATAACAGTTAAGTGTAGTGGGAAGTGGTAGCGTTTCTACCAGTGGCGGATGCACTGCGATACTGCAGCACCCCAAGGGAAAAACAAAAAGCTGATATTTGTTTATATTTATACATAATAACAATGCATATAACATTAAATGAAGTATATTAACGAATATAATTTCTAATGGTATTCAAATCGTCAGGCCTTATAATTATAATGAGGTGTTTGTACGGCAATGGCCAGAAGAGTTTTTAAAGAAAAAGTATTCTTTGTTGCTCCACGTTTCGGGTACCATTGGTGCCCTTCTTCGGGAGCCCTGTAAAACTTATTGGAGAAAATACATTTGTACAATATTGTAGTCCATAGATTATACCAAAAAAAACAAAAAAATTTAAATTGAAAAAATATTAACAGAAGAAATAATAACATAGAAGTGACAGTAAATTAAATAAAATGATGTTAACAATAGGAGAAAATATAAAACAGATAAAGATATCTTTAAAATAGGAGAAGAGTGTACGTTGAGAACGCTGAGATTGAAATGAACGAAGAGTATTTTTTAAAAAATTACAAAAACTGTTAAAAGGTGGGAGGGATAAGAAAAATATTTATAGTGAGGCGCGGCAATTTCAAATTTGGAAGATCAAATTTATGGCAAGTTCTTTTTTTATGGTTAGAAAAATATTGTTATAAGTTGAACTAATGATTTCTTTGTCTTTTATAAAATTGATAAGAGTTCGGATGGAGGTGAATTTGTAAGGATTCGGATGGAAGACGTTTTGAATGGTTGGGGTAAGTGGTTAAAATGGAAGGGTTATTGTAATCAATGACATGATTGAAAGTCAGAACTTGTTTAGAGGGAGCAGTGCTATCAGGTTTTTTTTGTTAATAATGTCTAGTTCATGTTGTCTGAGTCTTTTTTGTAAAAACTGTTCGGATTCACCTATGTAGCAAGCGTTGCAGTAGGGTGTAATACATTGAAGTTTGTATACCGTATGTGTTTTGTTAGATTTTTCAATAGGGTCATTAATTTTTGAGAAGATTTTATTTAGTTTGTCGGTGGGGGAAAAGCCTGTTCGGAGGTTGGGGATAAATTTTTTGAGGATGTTATTGATTTTATTGGAAATAGGACTATTGAAGGTGAGCGAGTGGTAAAGGTTCAGTATTCGTGTTAGGTGGAATGTTTTGGGGGTTCTGCGTTGGAGGTTTGTTTGTGTAGTAAAAGACAAAGAAATCATTACTCCAACTTATAACAATATTTCTAACCATAAAAAAAGAACTTGCCATAAATTTGATCTTCCAAATTTGAAATTGCCGCGCCTCACTATAAATATTTTTCTTATCCCTCCCACCTTTTAACAGTTTTTGTAACTTTTTAAAAAATACTCTTTGCTCATTTCAATCTCAGCGTTCTCATCGTACACTCCTTTTCTATTCTAAAGGTATCTTTATCTGTTTTATATTTTCTCCTATTATTAATATCATTTTATTTAATTTACTGTGACTTCTATGTTATTATTTCTTCTGTTAATATTTTTTTAATTTAAATTTTTCTTTTTTTTTGGTATAATCTATGCACTTTGTTGTAACTACAATATTGTACAAATGTATTTTCTCCAATAAATTTTACAGGGCTCCTGAAGAAGGGCACCAATGGTACCCGAAACGTAGAGCAACAACGAATACTTTTTCTTTAAAAACTCCTCTGGCCATTGCCGTACAAACACCTCATTCGAATACAATATATGTTTCGACATTGATTGCATAAGTTAGAAATTAGTTTAAAGAAACTAATGGCAATGCACTGTAAGCAGTGACTTTTCATGTTCGGCCACACTGGTCAATATTCGTTTGCACTTGTCACTGCACGCAACAAATGAATCTGACACTGCTCGTTTTTCACTGCTGTTAAATTTTTATAAAAATTTTATTGAAAAATTTAGTCACTGCAAAAAAATGATTTTTTTTTCCAAAAAAGTGATTACATTTCTTATTTTGTTTGCGCATCCTCCCCGTTAAAAATGTTCTCCGGCCACGGACTGGCTTCTTCAAAATAATTAATGTACCAGTCCCTGAAGATTGAGGAAAATCCAAACCCGATCAAGAGTGTGCAACAAAAACATGCTGTGTTGAATACCATCCCAAATTTATAATCTATTATTATAGCCATTGGGCCATTGAGATAACTAATTCTCTCTTGATGAAAAATCATTTTATTGTTATTTCCTTCATAAATTTTAACAAACCTTTTCATTTACTCCCTGTTTTGAAGGCACATTTTTAATTTCAAAACATTTTCAGTATAAATGAAGAAAACTTCTGGAGAAACTATATGTATCGTGTGAGCCTTATTTGTCAAGCTAATGAGTTATCATCTATGGTACAAGAAAACAGTAATGTAGCAGATAGGACATCCCAAAGTGCAGGTATGCCTATATAGAAATTTCTAAAATAGTAAACTGAAGGAATGTAGCTGTAAGTGATTGAAGGGCTTGGTCACTATCAACAAATAACTGCCCTATTTCAACTTGACTAAACTTCTGGAAGAATAAATTGGTTTAGTGCGCTTGTTAGTGTTGTTAAACACATTTTGAGGTGTGTTTGCTTCTTGGAAATATAGTTTGTTTTCACAATCCTTAAAAAAAGTAATAAATAACATTTTGTTTAAACATTTTCTTGGAAACATTATATAGTAATAACAATGAAAACATTTTAATATTTCAAATTGAATAGGAATGGTTAGCCAATAAGGTTGGAAATATGCTTTGCTACAGTATTACTAGGCGGAGCCAATGCTTCAATCAAAAGTTAATACGTGAGATAGGGTCAATGACTACAGTTCTACTGCAGAATGTTGCTGTTTGCAGTTTAGTTAGTCATTGGTACGAACAAGAAGAATCATTCCAAATCAGTGGATAATTTTTTTCTGGTTGATCATTGTTTTGATTGAATTTCATTACATACTCTCGGCCGATGGATGGGTGTCGTTACGTCCTTTACTTCTGTACATCATATTGCTTTCGCATTATTCTTCCATCTTATTTCTTTTTTTGGGAAGTAATTATCTCAATGATAGCTCGCTGGACCCGTACGCAGAGGTCCCAGGTTCGAATCCAGGCAGTGTAGCCTTAGATTTTTTTCTTCCTAGGAGCCTCTACAGCTCACTGTTCGGTGATGGACAGTTTTCTATAATGAAAAATCCGGCAATGCACTGAGAAGGCTTCGGCACTAGTGACCACAGGTATGGTTGGGCCTTAAATACATATATAAAAAATAAGAAAATGTAAAAAATTATTATAGGCCTTGCTATTTTCATTTTGATTAGTGTGAGTTATAGTGTCATGATGGGTGCTTCTCCTTCCCATTACCCTTTCCTTAGACTTGAAATTGCAATGTTTACGTTTTTGTAGGATCTTTTTTTGAATTCGTGTTGAATAATGTAATAATAATGTTTTTATTTTTGTCGAATGATAATATGGAAGTAATCATAAAATGATTTAAAATGAATAATAACGTGAAAGTAACACATTACAACTTTATATAGTACATGAAAATGTATTGATAAAGGAGTGATTTGATAACATATACTTTATAACTTGTGCCTTATGGAATGGAACTTGCATCCATATGACTATAAATATAATTCTGAAGCACGTGATGAGATAGATCTTTGTATAATGATTATTACTATTCTGACAATTGAATCTGTAATTATAGGTAAATATTTCCTGAACTTTATTTATAGTTTGTCAAGTCATTAAAAATTTATAACCATATAAGTTAGGAAAGCTTTCGTGTTAAATAAGTAAATTTCACTTGATATAACGTATCAAGAAGTAATTTAGTAAATTATTCCTTAGAGAAAAGATTTGATATTTAAAAGAAGAGAAACAGGTTTTTATTAATAGCAAAAGTCAAAGTATAAACTTTTAAATTTTCTCAAAACAAACTTTCCAAACTTATCTACGAGAAACAATAAATTGTTTACTTTGTTGTAAATGCATTAAAATTATAGCACGTATTCCACAAGAGATCTTACAGTTACTTTATTTTAATGTAACAAGGAACAGGAATGGAATTCGGCAAAGAACGAGAAAATGAAATGCAAAAATGGGGAAGTAAACATAATTTTTGTAAATGTATGGGTTTGGGGTTGGCACAGTAAGCCTCTATTTGGCTGCAGTGCTTGGGGAATTGGGATGTACTCCGTGTCTAATCTAATTGGAACAGGCAAGACACCCATCTTGACCTGTATAACTGACTACTACCTCCATTCTTGCTGCTTTAAAAGAAAGTACTGCAATCATCTACAATTTCCACATTTTGTTTTCCCAGATATATGCTTTGAGTCCAGTAAACAGAAAGAAAGGTTTCTAGAAATTGCTCTCTCTCCTAAAATCTGACAATCTATTCTAAAATCACTGGGAAAATCAGATTATTCCGTATGATAGCACGGCGTTGGTCTGGTAGGTATTGAGCTGTAACATTCACAGTTGGATATGTCTCCGAAAATCGGCGATGTAACTCATCCCTACAAGCGTCATGAGTTTCTAAATTGGTTATATAACAATACGAGCGCTTGATAAATTATATTAACTTCTTCAGTCACTTCATGCGCTGCCGTAGTCTGCCTGATTGAGTGGTCTCTTGAGTGGTAGAGGATTTGTCCTCTCAGAGAAACACTGTCAGCAGATGCAGCCTGAGTTGATGATGGGCTGCTTACCGCATCGGCTGCAGCTAATTCGCGTAACCCGGTGCCAGCCTGCCTATTCGGCATGGAATAGTGGCTCAGCTCGCTTGCTGTCATGTTTAGCGCTAGATCCAGACATGCCCTGGCGATCCCCAGGCAGCGGCCCAATAATTTTGCTTCTTAATCGTCTCTCCATTATGGGTCGAACTGTTTCTTTCATACCTATGGCCAGGTTAAAAAAAAAAACAACAGGGTACAAAAATAGGAAAAGATATGATAGGAAAGCTGGAAAGCTAGGAAATGGAAGAAAGGAGAGGATAAGAAAATGAAATGAACGGACAAGGTGTTCAGTTCCCCTTAGACGCCTCTTAGGCCAAGCAGAAGTCACTGTAACCCTATTCTCCCCCAGAAATTACAGAGGTGTTACTATTATTATGGCTCGACAATCCAAAATGGAACCTCACAAACAACAATCTCTTCATTATTTCTTCTGCACGGTTTTAAACTGCAACCTGATTTAAAACTTCTTTGAAGTTCTGGCCCATCTTCTAATATTTCTTATTTATTTTTTAGAATATTATTATCTTTATCTTTACCGAAATCACTTGGTTTATATCGTATTTTTAAATCTTTGATCTTACAAAATCAAGGTCTACTTCACCTTAAAAGATTCCTGAATCTCTCGATTTTCCTTTTTTCTCATATCCTTTTCTTTTTCCTGCAGATCTTTTATGTTTTTTCTTTTTTTCTCTTTACTTATGAGAGTTTCTAATCCTTTTCAGGAACTTTAATCTGGCTTTAATTTTCTCTTCGATAATGATGCACACTCTTCTTTGGCTGGGGCCAAAAGAAAAAAACATACAATTTTAGAAGTTTATTTTTTCGACATTTTGGACACCTTTGGTTTCCTTCCTCAGAAAATGTCAAGGAGTGGTAGGAGTTAAATGCTACAATTGATACTCCTAGCATGGTGTCCGGAATGGCGAAAGAATAAACTTCTTAAATTTTTTTCAAAAAGTTTTTTCTTCTTTGGCCCCAGCCAACCAACATTTTGTTGCTTTATTAACACAAGCCAAACTTAGCTATTCTTTTCCTTACCGTACTTTCCGCTCTCGATAAACAACATCATCTTCCGCAACCGCTTTGAGAAATCTACCTGCCATCAATAACTAAACCGTCAGATACAGCTTAATAGTTTTTCATTTTTCTCCTGCTGTGCTTTCAGTACTATTTTGGTTCTTCCGTCTGTAGCCGTGTTCGTATGCCATGTTTTTATATTTCCGCTTGTCCTCTCCATGATTTGGTTATTCTTTGTCATCATCGTCATCACCATAGCAACAAGGATTGTTGTCAAGGCCTGTTCCGACTCCAGTAATAAACTAGCTTAATGTTATGAATAACTCATCAACGGTCTGTCAACAAATTCTATCAAACTAGGTTAATGATAAAAAAATATTAAAAAAAGATAAATATGAAATAAACAGCAGGGTGAAAAAATGTATAATTGATTTCTGAAGAGATTTAAAAGAGAGAAAAAATATATCTACAAGGGGTAAAAAGAATGTGAAAAAAAGGTTCTCTACCTGTTTCGAGGTCGCCCTAATTCTGTAGATCCTCTATGCTGATAGCTCAACATTTTTTAGGATCCTAATATTTGGCAAGCCTCCCAAGTGTTCGAACGATCGCCTCTGAAAAGCGACCACTTGCTCAACCAAGGATCTCACTCCTAGTTCGGCCTTTATGGTCTCACTCCTCCTATGGTCCAACAGGAACAGTGTGCGATCGATTGGAAGCGCACTTCGGCGCATAGTAGGCTACGAAGGCAGAGGGTGTTAGCGATCCAAATAGCAGAACGGGGAGCGCCATGACCTTATAAAATAAAGATAAGGGCGTCGATATATTCAGAAGTGCTGGTGATAAAGGAACCACTTCTCTTCTCCTCTACGGACTTAATTTGTACATTGTAATCGAGAAGAACAAAACATGTCCCATGATTACAATGCTTTGATGACCTCAGCCAAATGTAATGGGATTCCTTAATGTAATACGAACCAAAGCATCCTTCGACAACCTTATCGAATGCTTTTTAATAGTCAATAAAGAGGATATACGTTTCTAAATTGAATTCTCTTCTTTTCTCAACTACTTGTTTAAGGGTAAAGACACTGTCGGAGCAAGATTGACTTTTACGGAATCCATTCTGTTCTTCAGGTACAGATATTCTGGAATTGCCCAAGCCTCTTGGTAATAATAGTTGAATACATTTTATTTGCTGAACATTGAACGCTGATATCTCGGTAGTTGTTGCATATCTGTCTTATCACCTTTTTTAAATATTGTAATTATATCAGCGACCTTCCAATCGTTAGGTATTGTTCTTTTCAACTAGCAGAAGTTGAAGAGAACTAATAATGTAATTTTAAATGTTTCAAAACTAGAGTTATTCTTTGTTTGTACTTTATTCCGACTAGAAAATTGTCCATATCACAATCAGCCCCCCTAAAACTACGGACATTCAGGATATTACTTCTATGCCTGGTGAATAGTATATGGTCTATCTGATTTCGCGTGGGGCTATTTGGTGAAATCCGTGTCCCTTTATGCATTTCTTTATGCAGAAATTAAGTATTGCAAACCCTTATTCCCCTTCTAGCGCAAAATCTATACGTTTTTCCTGTAATCCCTTACTCATTAACTCATCTTGTTTACTATGCCTTCCTGTTTTGGGGGAGAAAGCCGTTTCGTTACTTATTTGTGCATTAAAGTCTCCCGTTATCTTATTTTGGCAAATCTTCTGTTTTGTCTGGTATTTCGCAAAACTCGTCCCTTCGTCCTTATCTTCCGTCAGGGTATGAACACTCACTATCGACGTGTTGTACATTTTACCTCTAGTCGAATGCAACATATCTTCCATTTATCATTTTGTAGATCATTAGTGCGTGTTTCATTCCATTTGTAAATATGAATCTAGTTCCAAATGTATTAACTGTTACCTCTGTTTCCATTATTTATTAAGTATAATCTTTCAGTCTATCTAATTTTCTGGACAACCGCTGGAGAGCCAGTTGTAAACTGGTTCCAGTGAAACATAGACTTGTTTTAAAATATAGCCTGAAGGATCAGGGTTGTATATATCGGGATATCCTGCGCTTTGACTAGTCCACAATTGGTGGTAAATTTTACTTAGGCCTGGCTAGAGTAAACGACCAAATTGTCGTGTAGGTATGCATCAGGTCATAGGCAAGCCCCCCATAATACTGTCCATCAACTTGATCACCGCATTACAAAGTGTTTATTTTCTGTTTTTATTCGTTTGTTTTATTATTTTGGATAATTCATTCTATTGACATAAATTGCATGTTTATTTTGTTAAAAAAGTAAATAAATTGCATGCTATGCTAGTATCTATATTAGTATATTATTATTATTATTATTATTATTTGTCCAATTGTCAATGGATTCTCGTGTAACCTAATATTTTTTGTTTCTTTGATGTGATCAATTATATATCACCAAAAATAGATATTTACACTTAAAGATAGGTAGGTAGAAAGAATATTAGATCTTCTTCATTGACAAATGCAAAAATTAACAACAAACAATCTTGGTGCGCTAAAGGTAAGATTTAATTAGTAATTAATTAGCAATATGAACCTCCTTTTGGAGGCCCCGAGTTTCTAGATCTTAAAATATTAAGTAATTTAAAAGTACCCATGTATATAGTGGTTATAAAAATGTTGATGGTATATGGGTAATTCAATTTCGTTCACCTTTCAACACAATTTTTAATTGATAGGCTTAAAGTTTGGAAGAGAGATGTCTAAATAGTTTATATGACCTAATATTAAGTTGGTGATACTCATTTAGTTGAAATTGAAAACAGAACAATTCCTTTTGTTATATAGCCCTAATTATTGTACAGCATGTTTCCTCTTAGCCGTACATCATACTTCATTTATACATATGTTGGCTTCTTGCTTTTGATCTTTCAGGCAAAACAACAAATGCAAAACATTTAGATCTTCGAGTTGAATCCGATCAGTGGTATGATAGAAATACAGGAAAGTATCCCAAATACTTCCCCAGTTCAAAGACAAATTTCCATTGCAAAAAACATGGGTCTGTAGGATCTTTGCAGCTGTAGGGGAAAAAATATAACAATGAGGTTAGCCATAACGCGACTTAAGGAGCACATATACTGTGTCAAAGGTAAATCCTGCATTTGCTGAACATTCGTCTACACTGGGTATACAATAACTTTTGAAGACCATTTAAATTTTAAGGACAGCAAAATCTTTGCCCATGTAAACATTACTAAGAATGTGAAAGAGCCAATAGAAATTGGAAAGAGAAATACTGCATGATTAGTGATGCAGTCTTTTTAGCAGAATTTGGCTTCCCTTGCCCAGAGAAAGGAGAGAAAAAGCAAAAGAGAAACAGATTAACAGTTTTTCAGAACACAAGAAGATTACAACAAGGAAGTGGGAGGGGAAACTTGGATCACGTCGTCCAAAGCCATTCACATGCATGGGAGGGAAAATTGAACCCCGCCACTACCTACTGCCGGGCCTCGACACATCTGTGCGTTTAAAGAAGATCAGATTATGATGATGACTACCTGCAGCAATTTACATAAAAGAAGGTGCGGTAAATTAGGCTCGCTTTATTTTATTTACAACTTCCTATCCTGATTCTTGTCAGTGTTGATCTGGCAATCAAGTCAACACCAACTTCAAAAAAATTCTGCAATTTGGGCGAAACGTCGGTTTATAACTAACCACTGACGCGGTCTCAATCCAAATACTGAAGTATTTTCTTGCATTTTTATTTAATAAACTTATATTATCCTAAAATCTTGTAATCTTGATTTGTGGCAACATTTAAATAATTTACAGCATTATGTTCAACTAAGCTCAGAGGGAAAAATAAATTGCTGAACAAGGCAAAATGCTGCTAAATCTCACTATTATGTTGCAACACTGCGAGGCGATTCAAATTCCAATTATGCTCATTACACCCTTATCTCCAGCGGTTAAGGATGTTACTTTCGTTGCCAAGTAAAACTTTTGTTTCATCTCAGAGTGGTGAATTTTATCACCTATTTTACTGTAACAATTATATTCTGTCGAAGAACATTTTGTGTATCCATGCATTCTGTTATTGTGTAAATTAGTAATTTATTTGAAATCTGTTTTTTTAATTCTGTTGTTTGTTGCTCGCAGTCAAGTGAGGTTTACAATATTCTGTTATGCTGAATTAACTTTCCAAATTTTCCCATAAACAATATTATATTGTAAAATGCTTATTAGTGTTTACTTTTTCATATTGAAGAGGAAGTATTGCGATCGAATCAAATTTTGGAAATTGAGTTTTCTCCAGAAATACCTGTTTTGTGGTCCCTGTATACTAATAAAATATTTTTAGTGAATGTAGTAACTAGTTGTTATGGTGATTAAACCTTCGTTTTAAAAAAGTGCTTTATAAGTGACAGTATCTGGTCCTTCAACAATATTATAGATATATATATAATATATATATATATATATACAATAACAATATATATATATAAAATACCAACCGAAAGTACGTCTTCACTAAATAATGTTTTCAGTAAACGGCTCCAACATTTGCTTTAAGCCTTGCAAACTAACAACACATTTAAAGGCGCTTTTTATTTGAAACATATTGCCAGCAAACTTTATCTCTGAAAGATTCTGGAGGTACTTCAAGATAGCTTTCCTCTTGAGTGCCAGTGCGATTCTATCACGTATATAGTTTAGTGTGTAATAATGTTATAAATTACCACCACTATAATATAATTTATGTTGGGGAACGTAAATACATTATCAGAATCCAAGTTTGCGAATTTACATGGGAATTTGGGCATTTTCTCGATATCTGCTCAAAAATGTTCTAGAAACTTGGAATGCTCATGGTACAGAAATAAACGAATCACTGTTATTTGGAACATTTTTCAGAAAATATGATTTAGAGGGTCTGTGGGACTTTGAATTAGACTTTTAAACTTATTAGACTTGTAAACTTTGTTTTCATGGGTTTGAGACAGAGCCACATTTGTATGAACAAGTATAATGTCCACACGTCTATTTATGAGTAATGCAAGCCCTAAGGTTCAGTAAAATTGAAATTAAAAAAAAAAGTTATGATAATTACAATTGCTGTAAGAGAAAGTGGTGTGGATGTCTCACACTACATTCTTTAAGTTTAAAAACTTGATTTTTTTTTTTACTAAACAGAGCTTATTTTTTTTTTTTAAATAACTTTCTCTAAACTTAAGAGTTAGTATATTCTTACTTAAATTGCTCTATTGAGTGATTAAGTTTTGGGGGAGGTTAGTAATTTGTACTGTACTTATTTTCCCTGGCTTGTCCCATTTGGTAATCTTCTGAAATTTCTTCAGTCTTGTAGATCTATGGTTTAATCTTCAAAATTATTGCTCGTTCCTTTAACTTCTTCTGTCATTTCCTATATTTGTATCCTAATGTTAGTACTTACATTTATACCATTGTATACCATGGCGGTCTGCTCTGCGCTCAAAAAATAGGCGCTGAAATAACAGCTACAGCTTGCAAGGAGACAGAAAATGATTCCTTAAGGCGAGAGGTGGAATGGACCAATTCACCAATGCCTAACTCGCGCTCCAGTGGTGGAGGAGGAGATGAGGAGTTTGTATCAGACACTTTTACTGCACGTCCAGAAGACTACGCTGAGGTGAGGGAAGGCATTAGACGACTGGGACTTGGCGATAAAAAAAATCTGCCAGGTCAGTCTTTATCTTTTTTTATTGCATTGTCACGTTAGTTTTTTTTCTTGAGAGAGAGAGAGAGAGAGAGAGAGAGAGAGAGAATTCTTCTGAATAGAGAATGTTTCGAGTGCGCAACGATGGTACAGAATATCATTAATAATATGATTTCAAAATTCTTTTCATCCTCTTTAATTGTATTGAAGACAGAGACGTGAATTTGATTATATTATATTGCACGAATTACATTATATTTAATACAAACAAATTTTTTTGGCTTCTGAAATTGTGGGTAAAAAGATCAACACGTAAATAAAGGGAGAAGGGGAATACACGGCCTTTGATAGAAGCACATGACTTACACTAGCTTGTAAATGCATTTGCAGCTATCTATACTACAATTGCTCCAACAGCAAAATTCTTCTAATATCACATTAGAACATTAGACATTAAATAAATTAATTATAAATTATGAATTAAAGCTTCCTTGTTTTCCACTTACCTATCCACTGTTTCACTTCACATACTGATATAGTCGGTCCCCAAGTTTCAAGAATCCCTCCTAGAAGATCTTGAAACTCATCTTCCTCTCTCCCTCCTCCCAAAGCCTTTCACTCCGGCAAATGTCCAGCAAGACACATAAAATCTCTCTATCAAAAATGCACCCGGATTCGATTTTTTCATCCAATCATTCTTTGTTATTCTATAATTTTCCCGATCCCCATGTCTAACTAACCTCACCACCTTTATTCGTCACTTTGTTCTATTAGTTTCAGTGCTAGGCCAAATCATTGAAAAACTCCTAGTTAAGCGTATCCATCCAATTCTCCTATCTTCTAACATTATTTCAGACCATCAGTTCGGATTCAGGCGACAACACTGCACCTTATAACATTGTCATCGCATTATAAACATCATTGCAACTTCCCTTGAGAAGAAGGATGCTCTAAAAGCTTAAGTGCATCCTTCCAGCTATCTTTCATCTTATTTTAATCTTACTTGACGAAGATATATCCAGAGCGATTCGAAACTTCCTCCTCTTCTTTCAATCATGGCTATGTCGGATGCCACAAACAAGTATTTTAGATGTCATTCTTTATAGAGTACACAAGATATTTCAAAGTATTTTGACTCTTCCTTCTTAACCACGCTGATGAAACAGCCTCCTTATCCAGTAACTACAATCCAGAGATAACTCATACAAACTTAAAATTAAATTCAAAAAGCGATCAAACTCAATGAGACCGAATCCTAAAACCTAATATTTATCCTTCGCCATTTTACTCCTCCTCCATTACAACCTAATTCCTCCATCAGTAGCCAATGTTGTCCGCTAACTTGAGCTTTATATTGACAAAAGACTCTACCTGGAATCCTCATACTCAAGAAGTCAGAACTCAACAGATAACTTGAAAGACCCCTCGACAGTATATCTAAACTCTCCCTGGACAACTAAAGGCTTATTTATGTATATATCCATTTTAAAACTCCTTATTGGCATTGAATTTTTCAACTAAACGCTCAAATCCAAAGAATCCAATCCTTACAATTCAAAGTTCTCCCTTCCATAATTAACGATTTAAAGTCTCCAAACAAACTATACATACAGATCGTAATATTCCTTTCGTCTCCCAAGTTCAATCTTAACCTAGATTCACAATCCTACCCATTAGTATAGATCTGTCTACTGGACAAACAAGGATGGTTTTCAGATGTTGTGGCCCAGTACTTACTACGTACATATATCCAATTATATTCACTTCAGGTTATTAAATGAAAAGACAGTTTGTTTACTTTAGTTTTTTAGTTATTACGGGTTAAGCCTTATTGAAAGCAGCATCAGATAACCTTTTAGAACAATATTATATTGTCTAGATTTAAAAATAATAACTACATTTTATTCTAGTACTAAATAATTGTGACTAACTCCTTATAAACACAGTTTTATTTTGTGAATTTTTAGTTGATCAGGTTACAGTGTAAATGAGGCTGAAGATGACACTTTAGTGTCGAAACCGAAACTTTATTTATTTATTTATACATACAGGATTATACCCCATTTATAGTTAATGATCTCGTCATCAAACACGAAGTACAACAACAAACACTTACGAAACATAAACAAACTACAGATATAAAAGAATCCAAACAAAAAATAGAATATATGAAAAGTATGAATATATGTAAAAATAATAGTATTTACAGATATAAACATTACATAAACAAAATATATACCTAATCTAAGAGACAATATAGTAAAAAGTGCATCAGATTATGAATTTAGTAATAAGAGTAACCAATTAGGAACTAGGTATAAAGGAGAGCGTAAAGAATAAGAGAGATAAATGAATCTGACTTTATAGATAAATAAACTATAGAGACTGTAAAACATTTATAATATTACAATAAACTACCTAATATGTAGCTAATTAGATAACCATCTAGTATTCAAATTGTTGCAATTGTTGGCCATTAGAATGTGATCTGATGTATCTGATTGTCAGCTTATCAATCAGGAAGTTTCCAGGGTAAAAAAAGACAAAATAATTTTTGTGTTTTTTTTTTTAAAACTCGAAGTTTCGGTAAACATTGCTTGCCATCTTCAGGGGCTCTCTTAAAGTAAGAGAAATATGGAAAACTTATTACAACATTTTCGGTTGTGTCAAATAATCGTCATTTAAATATAAACTGGACATAAGACAATAAATTCGTGCTAACAGATTTTTTTGGAGAGAAAGCCAAGTTCTCACGTATGATTATATTTCTTAGTGAAGACATTGGCTTAATGTAAACAATTGATTCGACTGTTTAGGAATGGTACTTAAAATACTGATGGGGGGATATTTTGTACATCTTTTTCATTTTTGAATAACAAAACTGGATTTCCAACATGAGGGAAATTGTACGTTGGAGAGGGGGATTGAATAAAAAAGATAACGAAACTAACAAAAGTTGTTTGCATCGCAATAGTAGACACGGAGGAACTCCATCAGGACCTGCCGCGTGATATTTATTTAAATTTTAAATAGCTTTCTCGATATCACGCTGTCTATGAGGAGTTATACACCACAGTTATTACACAAATTATTATTATTTTTATATTTATATTTTTATTTATGTTTTGTATATAATGTTATTGTTATAATAGATTATTTTTTTGATGTTGCTTTCAATAAAGGAAGTCGGTCGTAACTAAACAAATTGCCTTTTCATTTAACAACCTACTCAGAAACATCGATTATACAACCTTGCTAGACTCCGTAAAGACAGTAATCTTCTCTCTACGATTAGAGTGACTAAGTAGTATTGTGATTTGGAGTGGTACCTGGGTAACTGAAACTTTTATGATCCTTCTTACTTATAGCGATTTTGGGTTGGTTTTAGGAGGGAGGAGTAAGTAAACCGTATCACCCACCGATTAAGGAAATCAGTGCTCACAAAATTCCTGTTGCTTCTTGTGTAAACTACTGATTCGCTATATAAGATAAACCTGATTTACTATGACCAAAATATATATACTTTTTCCCTACTTTTCTACACAATCACACCGTATATTTAGTAGCATACATTTCTGGTAGTCTTTTATTTTGATCACACTAAAATGTATTCAGAACATAAGAGGGGATTGCTAATCAATGGAATCATGGTAATGCTCCAAGTGTTGCTACCGTTTTACTCAGAAATTTGATAACATTCTCAGTGCACTGCCGGCTCCTGGCAATGTTCTCTCGTAACAGACAATACTGCCCATTACCTGACAGTGAGCTGTAGAGGCTCCTAAGGCGAGAAAATCTAAGGACAGCATGCTGGACTGGAACTTGGGACCTCCGCGTTTCAAATCCATAGCGCTACCACTGAGCTACAATTTATTATAGTAATTATTCGAAACTTATACATTCGAAAGATTCTGTTTTAGGTCCAAAGCAAAATTTAGATCTCAACAAATGTCCATAAAATAGAAATACAAAATAAGGTGCGAGAATTAGTAACAAGAATTGATATGTTGTAATAAGTTGGAAGGAAGGAAATTAATATTCTCTCAAATGAATGCTATTGTGATGAGTCTGTACAATAATACCAAGCACGAATTTTAGTGACCAACTGTTTTCGCCGTTATAGTTGCAAGGAAGCAATTTTTCTCGCTATTATGTGTTTGGGCTGGCTTGCATCTGCCAGTCTTTGACACTTACCTGCAGTAATAGTTCGAACTCCGATCTCAGTCTTCTAATACATACGAGTAACGAAATAATAAAATACACCTAAAACATTAAGTATAAGTAATGTTGAACTGTTTTCGGTCTCCTTTTCAACACTGCCGATCGCTAGTTGCACATACAACCTGGGAATTACTTCATACTTACGCAGATTCATATCTATACATTGAGATGACATTGGCTTACTTTGCTTTGTTCATTGATTTGATTAGTGTATGTATGGTCGTGGCGCACTCGAGTTTTCCTCTTTCAATCAGCTGCTTTTAGTATGTGTGACAATTCCTAATTTGCATACATTTTTCAATTTTCATGTATTTTGTGGTTTATACTGGAATTAGTGCATCAGTGCCTCAATGAAAATATCAAGCAGTTATGGTCTAATAGATGAATGTAAAATGTGCCTGTTTCTAGTCTCAATGGTATATTGTGTGCAACCACAATTTTAATGTTATGTGTAAGTAAAACCTGTTTCTACTAATGGTATACTTTTCGCAGTTCGAAACACTAAAGTTTTCGAATTATTCTTATTTTTATATGTTCAAACAGTTAATAGAAGTATTTATCCTCTAAAGTTCCAGGTTACTGAATGGTTATCTTAAAGGTGGTTTGACACGAATTCGAACTTATAGAATAATTGACCAAGGCTTAACATGTTAGGTGTGTAAGACATATTTTCATGTAGACTTTAGAAGGTAGTACACTTATAAAATCTAATTCTACACAAATTTCCCACTTCAAAAAGGAACATCGTTTTGCTTTGTAATTTTAGTGGAGACAAATAAAATAGAGCAGATCGTATATTCTGTAACATTTCAATTGACAGTAACCTTTTAATTTGGTGATTAATCAAATAATTTTGCAAGATGGTGCAGCCTATTCCGCAATCGCTGGTTCACATAATTATGGTGATATGAATATCTTCAGGCTTCCGATTCATTTCATTCGAAAACTAAGGTCTTCATGGGGAGGCCGCGCCAGTAGTTCGGTATACACCATCATTTCGCTCATATTGCAATAGGCTTCTTTAGTGTAGTTGTGGACTTGAGTTTTAAATCCTCATTGCAGGCACTTCGCTGAAGAAGCGATCTTTTTAATATAAGCTAAACTCGGCTACATCATATGGAACACTATAATGTTTGTTTACATTTTTCACTTTGATTGGCTGCTCTTATTGCGACAGGCTAGCGTACAAACCTTCCCTAATTATGCTTACTGCTCTAAAAGTGAAAATAATATTGCTGTCATTCAATTATTTATTCATTATTGGAATTAAGAATGTTTAATCATATAATTTAACATTCTTCTGCATTATTTAATTAGATGATTATAGTTTCATTTTTGAATCAGAAATAAATGTACTTCAAGTTATTTGAAATTCTGTTAATAGTGTTAAGGATATTAGACAATTTGAAGATTCTTGCTAAGTTGATAGATAAAATATCTTCAACCTCTCAACATTATTGATCAATATTATATGTTACTTGTTATTTTGTAAAAATTTCTTGTATGTATTACAATTACTAACGTATAACATAATTAGCTAAATAAGTTTATGATAACTAATTAACCAGAGACTGCTTCAAATGATTACTGAGAACTCAATGATTCATTTTGTTCGTTTTTGAAAACGGAGCAAAACCAGTTTAATTATTTTGGGGGCTTAATTATAGTCAGTGCTTAATAGGGGGACACAAACTGTTGTTTAGTTGGAATAGTATATACTCCTTCATATTCCTTACATATTCCGTCAGCTCAGAAACGAGTATTCATCTTTTTTTTGGTATAGAGAAAATTATTCCGCAAACGTTTTTTGAACTTAAAGAAAAGCCAGGGGTGATGCACGGGCAGGTAAAGAGGATGTTCGTAATTTGGACCTCATTGGCTGCAAAAATCTCGCCATTTTCTGGCAGTGTGTGAAGAGGCATAGTCTTAATGGAGCAATTAATTTTCTGGAATTCAGATGCGAATATTTGAGGCAAATACTAAGTGTACCCCAGCCTTTTGCCCTTCCAACTCAATCGCCTTCACCAGTCCAGTACTTCTGAAGAAAACTGCATACTTTTTTCAATGCACGCTGCTTCCTTGAGAGTGGATGATGTTCGGTTCCTTTTTTTGTACACTTACCTTAGTCTCTTTGGCTTGTTAAATCGTCCTAAAATGGTATGTACAATTTGTCACCAGTTAGCTTTCATTTCTCAAAACTTTCCATTAAACTTCGTCAGCTCCTTGAATTTGAACCTCCTTCTCTAGTGTTAAATCACTTATGGATGGAAGAATTTCAAAAATAACCTATTAAAGCGTTCATTTTCAAAGCACAAATCTTATAGAGCATAAAATAAATTTAGAACGTGAATTTAAACTTAAAGATATTTGGGCAATAACTTAACAAATTGTTTAAAATAACTTTGAGATTTACGTCTGGTTTAGACCTTCTTTTTTTCATGTTGTTAATATTGTTTAATTATTGAATGTTATTTAGTATTTAATATAAATAGTATACGATGGTGCCTAATAATAATGTTTAAGTGGCTAGTTTTCTTTCTTCTTCCACAAATGATCATTATAACTTAGGTTTGTTTATAACTCAAGGTGCTGTACTATATATATAAAACCTATCAAAGTATATGCTCATATTTCATGCTCATGCCCAATAATATTATCTCAGTTTTATAATATCACCCATTAACAGAGTAAGTTGCGGGTTTTATTTGGTTATTTGCTTTAGCATCTTCTGGATCCGATCTCTGGGACCACGGTAATTTGCAGACCAGCTTTATGTGCATTTTTCAGCCCTTTAATAATCGTTAAGAAATCTGATTTTTGTTTTGTTAAGTATTTCACAAATGGTAGAAATATTAATATGTCGATAAAATTAATAGAAATATTGAGCATGGTAAATATAATGATGTTGACAAAATAAATAATAAAATTCGAAATAATGGGAATAAGGAAAGTTAATGATATGTTTGTGGTTTACATGTGCAGCCTGAGGCAGCAGATGTCCAGCGTCACGCCGACTCGCCAGTGTTCGCCACAGTTCGTCTGTGCTCTCCCTCAGCCACCGATATACCAATCAGTCCCTTTCCCCACACTTTCCGGTAATCTACCCATTTTATTCCGTTCAAGAAATTCTATATATCTCTTTTTCTTTACCAATTAAAGATTTTTAATTAATAAAATTTGTTAAAGTGGATAACCAAAAAAACTGTTAAAGTTATCACCAAAAATCTTACTCACTGTAGATTGTTTTAAATCTAAATATAATCAACCGAAGATTCTGTTTGCTGCCTAAATATCGAATCTCTAATCAATAAGAAATAATTTTCAATTATGTGGCATTCAGTAAGAAATGTTCATTCTCCCAAGCTTAAATTTCGACTTTTGGAAAATAAACTATAGCGTCTTCATTGATTATTGAAGTTATTGATTATTTCATTAAAATTGTTGCCTTTGCACACCTATATCTGAATGGTAGGTCAAAAAGCTGTGACTCTTTCAACAAGAACATAAGCTTTCATAAGCTATAAATCTGAGAAGCACTGATGCACTGCACCTGAAAGAGCATGATGTACTCTTTATTTGCCAATTACTAATAATGTTTAACTGACGGTGGTGATGGGAGCTGGCCCACCATTCTAAGAGCTCTGTCCCCTCAGTCATTGTGTTTGTGTTCTGTGTTGTGTAACATTCAGAAGAGGACTGGGAACGTGAATTGGATGCTGAACTTCAGGACTTTGAAATGATTGTTGGATCAACTGGCTTATCTCAACACAACGTTCCTATACCGGCCCTCGATGAACACCTTTTAGATGATCTCACCGACTTAAAATAATTTCATTTACCTTCTTTAAAAAACGCCACTTTATTCGGTTAAAATTTGGTTTAAAATTAAAAACAAAAATTATGCTTTTGTTGGTTTATCATAAATAATAAGCGACATTCCTATTTGCAGTTATGCAATTTTTAGAGTGGCATAATAATTAACGCGCATTTATTTAATCACAATTTGATTTAAGCGTTACTGTTAAAAAATCGTATTGATGATTTGATTCCACCACATATTCATAGCCTCAGTTCTGTGAAATTATATTTATTAAAAAGTTACCTTATTAAAAATTAATTATGGTACTTAAAAGTTTTATCTATGTTTATAAGGGTGTACTTTCATATGCCTCTTCTGAAAGATTTTGTGGTGAAGTTTTTGCTGAATCGGTCTCTTTAGACAGTGTTTTACATTTACAAGTTGCCAGAATATAAGCAAAGTGTTTACAGAAGAACAAATCACAAGCCTTATTAATACCAATTTTACTTTTTTGCACTGCACTGTTGTATAATGTGAAAGATAAATAACTTGAAATGTAGCTCTTTTAAGTAATAAATAGTATCTATATGTAGATACTGATTCTTGAACGTTTAAGAAGATACTGAGCATAGTTCTCAGAAAACACTTTCTTTTAGATATCAATCCTACGTTTCGAAGGTAAAGTTTCGTGAATATTTCAAAAGTCTTTACAGTCAAATTAAAAAATTGTACAAATTTTAAATAGATCTAAATCACAAAATTTATCAGTTGTTGAAGAAATTTTGAAATACAGTAATATTAAAGAAAGTGTTGCCGTTAGCGATCAAAATTGATGTTGTACTCGCAATATTGGATAATGTGTGAAATTGTGATGCGCCAGAGTACGCTTGTTTTCTTAATACGGACCGTTTTCGACCGCCATCTCAAAATCTGGTTAATCAAGTTCTTATAGAAATGTTGATTTCTTCTTGAGTTTCTGTCGCATATTACGCTGACTGATTGTGTTAATGTTGGCAATCATTTCAAATTCAAATAGTAGTAGTCGCAGTATAGAAAGTGACAGAAACTTAAAAAATGGAAATCGTGGACCAGATTATGATGATGGAAGAAAATACGAAACTAGTCAGAATTTAAGAAGTGAAGCATACTACTATGTTGGATACAATCTCATGTTTTTAATGTAAATAATCCATTTGACCACAAACATTAATACTTTTCGTTATTTTTTTTCCCGGCGTATCGACTACAAAGGTCATTATCACCTTTGTTTGTTATTATTTTAAATTCCCTCAACAGTTGATAATAATTGTGACAGGTTTGTTTTAATTATGTATAATTTCTCCATTTGACTGTTACAAGTTCCTAAAGAAGATAAAAATTTGTTTGAAACGATGGGTAGGATAAAAAAAGAGGTTTTTCTTTGTATATCTTCTCGAGATCTTCTTAAACTAATAATTATTATTAATTTGCAATTTCTATTTATCTAAAAAATTATTTAAAAAAATGGTTTCTCACAAGTCAGAAAAGTTATCTTTTTAAACCAATAATTATTATTAATTATTTTTGCAATTACCTATGTAACTAAAAAATTATTTAAAAAATGGTTTCTCACAAGTTCGAAAAGTTATCTGTTTTGATTGTGAGATTAGCGTTTTATTGCACATGTTATATTCTTATTTAAACGAGGAATTCTCCTAATGCAGCTGTAGTAAAGAAATCTCAGAGAGAGTTACTTACTCCTGTATGCAAACGTAACTGTTGTAGCCCAGGGTTTTTTACTATTTAACAGTGATTTTTTTTTGTTTTGAAAAATGTAAAGCAGACTACATTTGCCGGCTGAATTTTTATTTTAATTAAAAAGAATATTTTTTGCCCTCAAACAGCAAATTATTAATGATAGTTAAATCGTAATATGGCTTTTATTACTATTATTATTATTATTATTTATAAGTTAAAACTGTAGTGATGTGCTAGTCATCTAGGGCGCTTCTAAAAATTAACATATATATATATACATATAAACATTATAAATATTTCAACACCAACTTTCAGTATATATATAAATATTGTTAATTTGCAAAGCCAAATTTATATTTGTCTGTAATAATTAATAAGACAATAATTTTGGTATTATAATAATGTAAGCGTAAAAGAATATTGTAATACAATGAAGATTCACGTTCATATGTTAATATGGCATATAATTAAATTGACATAATTATTCATATATATATTTAATTATATTTGTTTATTAACTAACTTATCTAAATACCAGACAAATGGACAATTGTATGCGCTAATAAAGTGTTAGTTGGTCACTGTAATTAATTAAGTGTTAATGCTCCATTGTAATTAATTGAGCGGCAGCTCTTGTTGCATTAATATTAAACGCCCGTCTCCAGTATACTTTCAATATAGTGGTTTATTAAACCAAGTCACTAACATTTTGGCATATTGGCAATTCAAGAAGTGAATAGGTTTTAAGATAGATTGTCTGTTTTATTTTAACATTGGAGGGAAATTGATGATGCAGTCCAGTTCTTATAAAAGCATTTATTATCCAAGCTCTCGGCTGTTTACTGGCAACCATTCAGGAAATTTTCAGAATTTTTTGAAAAAGGAAAACACGCATAACAATAACTATATTGAGACTTGGTGAACTGTGCTGTGGATTGTATGGGTCCGGAACAACGGATCCAGGGCAGTCAAGAAATAAGTTTTTACAAACTGGCATTAGCATTATAGCAAAGGCCATTGGGAAAAGCTATGTGAGAAGGAGTTTATTAGATGGCCTTGGCAAAAGCTTCTGGCAGACCATAAAGAGTTATGATGGTCAATTGCCCGGAGGTTATGGGTTCAAGAAACAAGCAAATGAACCTATAAACAAATCTGGTAATTGCACATTATGCTTCACTAAAGAAGAGGCTGTTTTTGATAGCCATCAAAGCGAGATTCGTCCGACGGAGTGTTGAATTGCCCTATTGAAGAGATCTGTAGGATGACCTCCACACTGCTACAGGCCGCGTGTGAGCACCAAAATAGAATAGATTTTAATTTGTTTTCAGAGAAAAGAGACCAGTTGAAGTTACAAAAAAAAACTTGAACAAAAATAAAATGTGAGCAGCAGACTTGGCTAAGCGGTAACTGCCTATAATCTAATATTTGGCTCGCGATGATTGTGGGTCGCTAAGGCCACTACCCTTTCTCTCTATTCATGCCAGTATTGAGGCTTTAAATGTGTCAATTGAATTTCTCGGACAAGTATCTCAATGTCTCCTTCCTTCAACAACTTAACTGTTTTGGTACAACACTAATTTCTGATTATTTGGTTAACCTGTTATAGTTAACCATACGTATAATCTATCTTATACTATATTGTATTAACAAAGTACCGTTTGCTGTTTGCTTTTTTAAAAAAATAGTATATTCTTGAAAATGGTGGCACTATATCTCCAAAAGTTGTATAAAAAAAATGTTTATAACAAAAGGAGTGCATAATCAACTTCCTTTCGCGTTATATGTACAATATCTTAGTTGCAGTTGGCAAGTCTTAGTTTGTAAATATGAAAATAAATTGTATGCGAACGAAAAAAATATTTTCAAATAGTATAAATCAGTTGGCAATAATATTTTAGTAAGTTATATCCCCTGTTTTATTATTCTGATTAGTTTTATAATGTAAAAAGCAAATATTAAAAACTGTAAGTTTATTAAAGTAGATGAATTTTATTTTAATCAGTCATTTATAATTAGGCACCTAATAAATATTTCGCCATAATTTCAATTATGTTGAGTATTTAAAAAATAAATACTGAAAATAAATAATGTAATCATTTAATAATATAAATTGTAATCTTCATATACTGACGGCACTAATTTATATATACAGCAATTATAGAGAAATATTAGGAAATTTATTTCTAAACTTTAATAAGAGAGATAAAAATGTATATTTATTGTTTTACTGCTGATGAATGAGAGAGATTTGTAATAATTAAAAAAGGATTTTAATTATTTATTACTTCATTTATAATTAGAAAACGTTAAATGAAAATTGCGTGAATTGGTGTGATGGCTAATGAGAAAATTGAAGATTTTGGTGAGTTAGAATCAATAGATAGAAAAATCTATTTGTTCCTGGCTGGCTCTTAGATCAACTCATTAGCAAGTTACTACAGTTGTTTTGTTTTTATATTATATATTATACAAATTGACAAGAAGAATATCTGTATTACTACTTGGTATATATATATATTATAAATAAAGTATATATATATATATAAATAAATGTCATTGAATCATTAACTTGTTATTTGTATCCTTCCATTGATTAACTTAGCCATTTAGCCAACTTAACTGTAGAGGATTCTCATACATTGATCAACAAACATCAGAAACTTCTTCCGTGATAGCCTGCTTCATTTTTTATTGTCATCTTCGGGCGTATACCCATTTTCAGGATGTCTTGATAAACATAGGATATTACAAAGTTTTATAAACTCTATGATTTACAAACACCTTTATAAAGTGATGTGAGCATGGCCTTTCGCGAGAAATCAAAAAAACTGAATGAATGCTGATAGAAAAAACTTGACTTTCAGCAAGATTTACACGTGCACTGTGCTGATTCACAATGAAAACTATTAAGAGAATACCCTTCTCTAAATAGTTCACATGTTCTTTCAATAAATGGAATTGAAAAAATAAATATGAAAAAACTGTTATTTATTTTTAAAGAAAACAATACACACACTTGCTGACAAAGGAACGTAAAAATCACTCTACAAATCCAAATGTAAAAAACGAGGGAAACAATGGAAAACCGATTAGCAATGTTGCCTTCACAATCCACATCCTTCCACCTGATGCACCTTTAGCAACTCAAAGGGTACTTACTCTGAAAATTGAGATAATAGTTTGAAAATGCAAGCATCCTTTAAATAAGTAAGTTTACTGTTTAACAATATCACAAAACTAAGAAGCTTATACATAAATAAATCATTATTTCTAGCATTTTTAATCAGTCAAATCTCTTGGGTCTTTTTACTAGACGGCCAGCTCGCGAAACCACTACCGGCACCCCTTATTTTTTGAACAGACGCACTCAACACTTCCGAAACAATATCGTCTTCCGTCTTGAGTAACCGTAATTTCTCCATCAATTAGACCGTGGTTAGTGAAGTACATAGACCAGCACGTGTTCATTATCCTCGACAATACTCGTACATACCCGTCGTACAATACTCAAACATATAGCAGATTTAATAGAAATGATTTCTTATTCTCGTTAAAATAAAGGTTATATAAGTACTCGTATATACTACCAGTGATTGATTATTTCTTTAAGTTTGCCGGCCGAACCAATTAAATCAAATGAGTGAAAAATATATTCAGCTGGAGCGGCCGAGTACCTGAAACATTCAAACTGATAACGGACACTTGTTTTGTTTCAATCAGTATGTGATGTGTGCTAATGGAATTTTTCGTGGTTGGAAATAATTTATTTAGGTGGGATGTAATTCGATAATGCAACATACCACTTTACATGTATCTCGCCCACACTCCTAGTTTGGATTGGACCATTCACAGTTGACATAATGGCTACAGCTGCTAGAACAACATGATCTTCACTAAACTTCTTCAATTGTGGTAAATTAGTAAGAATGACATATGACCTAGCTATATCTAGATCAGTAATACTGGTAACGAAACCAGACATTTTATAATTATCACCAGATTTGATTCTCTTCTATCTATCTGTCATTGCACTAAAATATTCATAAGTAGGTACAATAATATTAGGCGCTAATGACCACTATTGTCGATGCGCCGGAAAATATATATGCATATAATATAAATATAAAATATAATATAAAAATATACGATATAAATAAAAATAAATATAATATAAAATATACATACATATAATTCTCTTTATACCATCAAATGCTACTTCCCTCCCGCTTTGTTTTTCTGGGTTAATAAAGGAAGTCTAGTGAAGGTGAATATACTTTGTACACAACCAAATGATACGGCCTTACCCAGGGTTAACTTCTTCCTTGACAAAGTAACTGTATATTACTTATTTGTGTGTAAATTAGGATATCACTTTCAATAATTTATTTATTTATTATTAAGTGTAAGCTACAGTAATGGTTAAACTACTGGCTGTATAACAAAAAAAAAAAAGAACATCAAACACAATGAGCTACAATGTAATAATACTTCAATATACAAAAAAAAATTATCTGAATGCTGCACTATTACAAAACCAAGAGAAAATTCAATAAAAACTAACTATATAAAGGAAACCACAAGAGTAAAGGAAAATACAAGAATCTCATTAGTATATAAAGCAAAATCAATCATCTGCTGTTCACTTCTCATTACATTTATACCCAATGTAAATAATAAAATTCTTTATACTAATACACAAATAATTACTAATACACCCCTTAAGAAACAAACAGAACTAAACATAATATAAAATATATTGTTATACGATATTTATATGAAACAACATAATAAAATAACTCAATGATTAATTATTTCAGTTATTTAAACACGGCATAATATAATTTATTGTATACTGCAGAAAACAGTCAAATATTCTTTACTTCCTTTTTACTTCTGGGAGAACATTTAATTGGGTCTTTGATATTATTTACTAGATATCGTTTATCATTTGCAGGACACTAACATTATATTTTCATAACCTTCATAATCCCCACAGAATATTCCTTGGGCAACCTCTTCTCTGACCTTTGAGCTTCCAGATACCCAATCTAAACCATGCTAAAGCGGACCTTTCAGACATAGTTGAATTTTGAACATAATATTCCAAGTTAAAATAAATTTTATTTTCAAGCAGCAATGTTAAAGATTATTTCGATCTCATTTCAGCGAATACTTCTTGCCTGCCTATATCCCTGGCCTTATTTTTGACAATCCTGATTAAAGTACTATGACATAAATTATTACAAGTGAACACTCAGCCAAGACCCATTTTAGAAATATTATTTTTGAATGTGTTTATCCAAAATATATTATTGTTTTTCCATTCCTGCTGAGCTAAACAGTCTTGAACTAAATGTCTTCTTTATCTGAAAATCTGCGGCAGGACTTCATACTAAATATAAAACAAATCCAATTCCCATAACACGCATGCATTCGCAGCACTCAAGGGTTCACTTAGTATTATACTTATTTAAGTCATTTACTAACCACTTGTAGACTCGTTACTATGTCATCTAATCCCCATAATTCTACACCATATTTCATTATCGATTTTACTAAAACAGTAAAGAAGTAAAACAATTCTTTCCAGGTTAATTCCGGTATTCTCGTTCCCAGCAATTTAACTTTACCGAGAGCAAGTATACCCCTAACCTTGGCAGTTGAAATGTGTTCATTCCATTTTTATTTAATTTAAAGCTAAATAGTTTTGACAATTTACCGTTTGCTCCAAGTGACCCTTAGGCTCGTTTCACACTACACGGTTTTCACCGTACGGCCGAACGTTTTTAGTGGAATGAAGAAAAGCATGGGACCTTTCACATTATACTGTGGCGGCAAAACGCCGATGCCGTGCCGTAGAGCAGCCTTTCGGTGCCACTGAAATAGACGGCGCCCTTGACTCACTGGCCTACATGATTAAATGCATGCTTTCATATTGTGCGGTTTTACGGCAGCTACATTCTTTTGTTCACGATTCATTGAAACACTTGTATCTCATTGGCAAACGAAATGAAAGTGTTTAGTTTACAACAGAAAAAACCGTGCAAGTGAAAACAACATTGTCACGGCAAAAAGCTGTACGGTTTTAGGCCATACGGTGAAAAACGTATAGTGTGAAACGAACGTTATAGTACCATTTTTCATAAGTTTTTAATTTATTAGATTTCCTAAACACAATTATTTTAGTTTATGAACATTTACTATCATTGTTGTGGTGGTGGTTGGTTCCGCAGAGCTAGAAGGGAAAATTTGATATTTTTAGTTTTAGTTTTTCAGACAGTGTGACAACGCAGACTTGCACAGAGTAAATTCAGTTTACACACTGACTGGTGTTTTTAATTGTATTTAAAACTAAACTCTTAACCTAGGTCAAGGGTTATGGTGATGGTACCTTGGTGGGAAAAACACGTGTTTGGGTTGTTAAAGGGCAAATTTTCCTTAAAATGGAAACAACAGTGGGGGTCTAATTTTTAAACTCTGTTGTTGGAGGGAGCACAATTAACTTATCAAAATAAAAGTAAATTTAAAATTGAATTAAATAACGATTTAAACTAATATAATTTAAAATTAAGCCATTAGAGTAATAAAAATTAAAGTAATTAAAACAAATAAGCAACCACGCAATATATATGAGCAGCTTGTTTGATGACATTAAACATATTTCGCGTTTCTACATTCACATACGCCATCCACGCACGCATGTATAATACTAAATATTTATTTATTTGCTACACAGCTACAATGCTTTAAGCAAAGGAGATGCCCAAACAGTTTAATATGCAAATGATTCTTAGAAAAATTAATAATAATAATAAAATTGATTCATAAAAAGTAAGTAATGAACAGAACTTAAAAGTAATTCTTATAGATGTTGAGAAAGTTACAAACGTATTTTTAACTTAACAAAAGTAATTTTTAATAATTCACAAGAAATTAATAAGTTTACAAAAATTATAAGAAACAATACTTGTGCGAGGGAAAAATAATATAGTTACTTGTACAAACATACAACCATAATTTTACAAACATAATAATCTTAATCCGTTTTGAATAATTTATAAAAAGTAATTTAGTTCCTTCTTTGTCTATGAAAAAAAGTAAATAAACTTTCTGGCTAAATAATAAAAAAATAATAAAAATAAAAAATAAACGGCAAATACAAATAAAGTTGAACTATCATTCTCCTAGCACAAAACTTCTAATCTTAACGGCTTGTTTACAGAAATTATATATGGAGCTTGGTTGTTCTTTAGTGTTTATTGTAAACAATTGTTCTTATTTATGCGAGTTTGAGGCAAGACCAGAAGGTAAATATTTTGATAGAAAAAAAGATTAATTGGCAACAAGGTTTTACATTCAAAAAGGAAATGAAGTACTGAATCACAACTAGGGTTTTACAATACAAATTAAACATATATGGAGTTTGGTTCGTGACTTGGTGCAGTAAACATCTCTCTATACTTTGTCTGTTTAAATTCGCGAAATGACTTTTTAAAAAGACTATCACAAGAAGAAACTGCTAAGGAAATACGTTTATTTTCTTCCCTAATTGTGTCAAAGTCTTTTCTCATCGCTTTCATTTCGTTTGTTAGCGAATTGGTTAGGTTTATTAGATAGTAATCTAATTTCCGAATTTACTTCTTGCGATGTTATTTTCTTAACTGAAACTTGGTTAGAAGTACAACCCCAAAATGTAAGTAATTACTTTCACAAATATAATATGATCCATAGTGGAGCTGTTAGATGTAACTATAAAGGGAGGACGAGTGGTGGAATTCTGGGATTTGTCAAAAAAACGTTTTCCTATTTAGTTTTGGATATATACCCTTCATGGATATTTATATTGTTGCAAGTACATTCATATAAGTATATAATTGGCAATGTTTATTTCAAACCTGACTGTAATTTAAATGGCACTTTGCAATCTCTTGATATACTTTTGAATAGTATTTCATTGAATTACCCTACTTTGGGAGTATACATAGGTGGGGATTATAATTGTAGAATAGGTTTATTAAACGCTATTTACCCTGAGATTTGTGTTGACTTGCCGATAAGTGAAACTCGTTTGTCTTGTGACAAAATAGTGAATTCAAGAGGGAAAGAATTAGTATTATTTATGGAAAATAATGGCTATATTGTGTTGAATGGGAGAACGAATAGTGATGTAAGCGGTCAGTTCACTTTTTTAAGTACTCTGGGCAAAAGTACGATCGACCTAATATGGTCTAATTTTACTGGTTTAAATCGGGTTTCCGATATGAAAGTTTCTAATTCTATAATTATCTCTGATCACTTACCCTGTATACTTTGTCTTTCATGCGAACCTTACGGTACTACAATCGAACATACTCAAAATAAATCAATCGAATTTACAAAAACAATTAGTTCATGGGATGTTAATAAGTCAGAATTATATATTAGCTCTCTTAAAAACATTGACTTCCCCTTATCTGGCTCTGTTGATTCTTTGTACAGTAATTTTTTAGGTATATTAATATCATTAGCACGGAAACTGAATATATTATACGATAAAACTCATTATACTCTTAATAACTCAAATTTTGTCAATAAACCGTGGTTCATCATCTGATTGTTATAATGCCAAATTTTCTATGAAACTTGCTTTTAAATTATTCATATCTAATGAATTTAACGCTGGTAAATTTTTAGATTTTACTCAGAAAAGAAGCTATTATAGAAAAATTTTAAAGGAAGCTAAATTAAATTATTATAAAAATCTTGACGCGACTTTTAATAATATTGGAGACTCTAAAACATTTTGGAAAACTATTCGCCACCTTAATTATAAAGAATTGAAACAAAACGAAATTTGCATTGCTACTTGGAATTCTTATTTTAAACAACTGTATGAACCGAGGTTAGTTATAGATTTAACACTAAATGACGTTACTCATCCTTATTTCGATGCAAGTTTTACTTTTAACGAAATTAAATTAGCTATCAATAACTGTAAATTAAATAAAGCGCCGGGTCCTGACGGTTTAACTAACGAATTCTTTAAATATCTTAATGATAATGGTCTAATATTTATTGAAAATTTATTTAACAAGATCTTAAATGATGAAAAAGTTCCGTCAGCGTGGGGGAAGTCTGATATGGTTCTTTTGTATAAAAAGGGCAACCCCAAACTGCCAGAAAATTATCGGGGCATTTCATTGTTAAATTCAATTACCAAAATATTTACCCAGGTGCTTAGTAATCGTCTTTCTAACTGGATCGAGTATGCCAACCCATTAGCAGAGTGCCAGAATGGCTTCCGGAAAAATAGAGGCTGTACAGTACAGACAGTCTGTTTACTCTTTCATCGATTGTCGATATACAGTTAATGAAGCCAAAGAGGAAAGTATATATTCGGAAAGAGTTCAGTGAATATTTATAAAAAAAATACGAAGTGTTTTACAAAAAGCCTCATTTATTTCATATCCAGGCAATCAATATTCAAGAGATGGGCTCAGCACCTAATGTAATTATTAACATAACAAAAAATACAGTCCACTAAGTATTCAATTCAAACCAAATATCTTACAAAATTTAATGATAGTCTTAATCAACTCAAACCCAATTTGGAAATGTTATCAATAAAAGAGGAGCGTCTACTTTCCATATCAAAGGAATTTGACATTTTACTAAATAAAATAGAATCGTTGAGTGAGTCAGACGAAGAGTAAATTGAATGTCGTGTAACAATTGAAGATGAGATTGATGAGACATTAATAAAGCTTAGAAACCTAATCACCATGGCAAGAATACATTCAGATACTTCAAGTAATTCCTCAAATCCGAAGAATTCTCCCTTTCTAAACTTACCTTCAATAAACATTCCTACATTCCTGATTGGTATCATTTTCGAATCATTAATTACTAATAATACATTGACTGATGTTCAAAGATTTCACCATTTCTTGTCTTCCCTGCAAGGTGAGCAAGAGATTTAGTTAAAAACATACCCATAACGGAAACAAATTTCACAGATGCTTACCAGTCACTTTGTCACCATTACAATGATAAGCGATTGATTTTAACAAAACATGTCAAGTCTTTATTGAATTTGCCTTCAGCATCCAAGCCCAGTTCATTCCATCTTCGTAGATTAATTAATGAATTAAAAACTAATTCTGACGCAATAAAGGCTTTAGATTTGGAGGTAGCTTTTGTTAATACAGATCATTTTAGATAAACTTGACATTTCTACTCGCACACAATTTGAAGCTTCAGGTAAGATGGACAAAATATCCAACCTAACAGATCTTATAGAATTTTAGAACACAAATCTCAAACAGATCAATTAATGCATAGCGATCCTAGATACACAGTACCATCTAATCTCACGCAATCACGCTACGAACCACACAGTAAAACTAATAAGACCAAATCGATGATGGTAACTAATTCACCACCTTGTTTGTTATGTAAGGGCACTCATAAACTACATAAATGTCAAACCTATTTGTCACTCAGTTCAGTAGACAGATTAAAATGAATCAACGAACCTTGACTTTGTCTTCATTGTTTGAAACTTCATCAGTATAAAAATTGTACATCGTCTACATCTTGTTTTAAATGTAATAAGCGACATCATACCACCCTTTGTCATCAGTATAAAAATTGTACATCGTCTACATCTTGCTTTAAATGTAATGAGCGACATCATACCACCCTTCACTTTGAACAAATCAACCGGTTACATCAAACAAGCACGGTACAGCCTTCACTTTCAGACTCACAGTTAAAGGATTCCTAATTTCCAGCAGACATAGGACACAAGTAATATTGGCCACAGCTTTAGTAAGTTTTTTAGTAAGCATTTTCCGTGGTAGCCTGCTTCATTTTGTGGCTCATCTGGTATTGTATATGTGTTTGTATTCTATATGCATTCTATCTAACCAAATGTGCTATTGTTGTCTGACCATATCGAGTGTTCATTTTTTCGAATATGTGCACTTCATGTGGAACACCAATCATGTCTGGTCATGTGGATGACCACAAAAAGAAGCAGGCTACCACGGAAAATGGCTCTGATGCTTTCCAGCTTTGCGGAACCAACCACCACATCAACCATCTTTCGATAGCTTATTTTGTAATAGAAATTTGAAAATTCATTCGTATAACATACATCTTTATTTCTTCACCACATTGGTACCATATAAAATGATTATTTCTCCCACTAATCTATAATTAAACAATTTATTTATATATTTTACTTGTACAATATTATTATTGAAAATATAAAGCATGTTTTTCGTTAGTTTTTTTTGTAATAGACATTAGTTCAACACCACACACCATTTAAAGATTTATTATTATTGTTTTTCCTAATCATTATTCTATTTGACTGATACCATAATGCAAGTTCAATACCCTGAGCTTTTGCACATTTTAAATTTTTATTATTATGAAATAGACATTTGAACATATTCTTAAAGTTAACAATTTTTGGGCACCCAAAGTTTTCTAAATTAAGAATACAACTGTTGGAAAGATATTGTTTTATAAATTGTGATTTCTCTAATCCTTTAATTAGTACCTCATCATAATCGGCCAATGTTGACTGTAGTATATATGCTAAATGATAGTATGGAGTCAGTGCATCTTTCCATGCTAATCCATGAAAATATTTGGTTAGCCATCGGTTTGCAGGGAGAGATTGGCAATTTGAAACCCATGCAAGTGGTGCAAAAATCCAATGCGATGTAGATCCTGTTTCCACATGTAGAATTGCCAATTCTTTCATAACGTATTTCCTTCAAATTGGATCTTGAAGAGCTTGGAAATCCACTACTGCTGCTAATTTCTTCATATTACGTTCTGGACAAAATAATTAATTGAAACACAACAAATATTTAAAGAAAAACTCTTCTTTTTTTTGTATTATTAGGTATTAAAAAATAAATAAATAAATTAATCATTACACATACATTATACAAACTCTAAATCAAATTTTTGTGCATTAAATCCCTTATAGATTAAGAACACTTTATTTTCCGTTGTGTTATATTCAACATTGTATCTGTTAATCAACTCCTCAGTCAAAATATTACTGTAGCGTTTTGGGAGAAAAACTTTAGTAGGATAATTATCATTAATATTAAAAAATTCTGCCGATGGTTGAACCAAGTGTGCTATTGTTGTCTCACCATATCGAGTGTTCATTTTTTCGAATTTGTGTACTTCATGTGGAACACCAATCATTAAGTCACACACTTTATTAATTGAACCACTATGTGCAATGAGGCGTTTAGTTAAACCTTTAGTAGATCCATTATAAAAAATAAAAAACCGTACCAAAAAATAAAAATTAATAATAATCTATTATACAATTACAAGTATTTAAAAGTAACACTTACCTTAGTTATGGATAATGATGGTGAATGATCAATGTACAGTAGATCTGAAATAATAATAATAATAATGACAATAATCAAAGATAGTACTGGAAAATAACTATTTTCTTTTTATATATACTATCACATATAAACAAGACAAAAGTAAAAATAATAAAAAATAATTATAAATTATTAATAATGATCTATTATACAATTACAAGTATTTAAAAGTAACACTTACCTTAGTTATGGATAATGATGGTGTTTGTTAAAAAAAAAACAGGTAATAAAATGAATAATAAACGAAAATTAAAAGGTGAGTTCTGTCAAATAAAAATAGATGAAATAAAGTATAATTTAAAAGAAAATATTATGTGAATATTAAGTTACAGAAAATAGTAAGTGGACTGTACAGAAAGATTAAACAGTGAGTCAATGGGCTCATATAACATGAACAAATGAATATTAAATAAATGCAAAATGAGTAGCAAAAAATATTTATTAAATTCAACAAGTCAAAAGGAGTGGCGCTTACCTTAAACGTAAACACCTTTAAAGTTAGTGTGGTCCGACTGAAGTCCTTCAGCCCATATGGGGAATTCAAGGAAATAGGAGACAGGAAAGGAAACAAAAAAGAACCATATGCCTGTAATTCCAGCGTCGTTGTCCACACAGTACGGCTGATGAAAATAAATATAGTATTTAAACGGGCTCCAGGAAAGCTGTAAGGCCGGAGAAGCAACCGGAAGTAGACCACGTGCTTAGACAATCAACCTTAACAGGCCGGGAGAATCCGGAGACACTCACTCGACAAGAAATCAACTTATCAATACTGACCCCGAGGAAAACCAGAAGTGATAACACCTGGGTTTTCACAAAAAGGGAAAGTGGAAGTCTAAATTGAGTTCAAATGAAATTACGTATTACACACATACACCTTTCTTGTCTGAGTGTTATCTTGTGACTTATTAACACTAACCCCGAGGACAACCAGATGTGGCAATTCATGAGTTTTCACGGAAGGAAAGCGCAAAGTCGAAATTGAATAGACAGTTTACACGGACACCTTGCTTGTATGAGTTTTAACGAGTGACTAACTGGAAGGGCCAACAAAGGGACTACCCCCCACTCTCCAATTAGGACACAGCCTATAGAGTTATCAATTTATATTTAGTTATTAAATTTTTTACGGCGGCAAATTTAAATTTAGATAAATACCGAACACACCCCCCCGTTGAACTTGTTCAACCTTTAATTAGATAAAGTGATAAATATATTTAGTAATCCAGTCCCTACGATATGCAGATTTTATAAATGGTGACTGGACTAAGTAAATATTAATAAGTGGGGTTAGTTGGCAGTAGGCAAACAATAAAGTTTGCTTGCCGCACGCAGATAAGTACCCGATAGGGTACGAACTTCAGCCTTACGAACAACGTCGTCCGGAGCTGAATAAACCTTAATAATTTGGCCAAGAGGCCATTGGCGAGGAGGACAATTCGGTTCTTCGACCACTACCACGTCGTCTACCTTTAAATTAGAGCCAGGGTGAAACCATTTGGCACGAGATTGAAGGGTAGCAAGGTACTCCATTCGCCATTGCTTCCAAAAGCGTTGAGTTAAGGATTGGATCAATTTATAGTGTTGCAGGGAGCCATCTTTAAGTTCAGCGCAGTCCTGTTCTGGAGGCGCAGTAATGGCACGCCCAATAATAAAATGTCCCAGAGTGAGAGGTTGAAGCTCACCGGTGAAGAGGGCATTGCCGCCAAAGGGCGAGAATTAAGAATCCCTTCTATTTGTGTTGCAAGCGAAGTAAATTGGGATAAGGTAAGAATATTAGCCCCAATGACTGGCCTAAGATGAAATTTGGTGGATCTGACCGCACGTTCCCACAAACCACCCATAGATGGGGCAGCCGGAGGCAGAAAGGAAAACTCAATTTTATTCCCCACCGCAAAATTCTGAACAATTTTATTGTTCAAAGGATCCTTAAGAAAGTCGCGCTTTAGAACACGCTCTGCTCCTTTAAAATTGGTACCACAATCTGAAAATAACTGTTTCGGGCATCCGCGACGACTAATAAAGCGTCTCAGCACATCCAAAAAGGAATCAGTGGACAAATCTAGGGCAACCTCTAGATGATCCGCCTTTACGGCGAAGCAAACAAATATGCATAAGTATATTTTAATTAAGGGGGCCTTGCGTAAAGAATAAGGCTTCACAATAGAAGGTCCACAGTAATCAACTCCAGTGTGATAGAACACTGGGGCAGGATTTACACGTTCTGGTGGTAAATCGGCCATTAACGGTGGAGAATTGCGGGGATTTACCCTGAAGCATTCCACACAATTAAAAATTATAGTACGTATTACTTGGCGCGCAGCCAGAACCCAGTATGTAAGAGATAGCTGGAATTGAACCTGAGAAGGTCCAGCATGGCCTAGCCTTATATGGGTGTGACGAATTAACAAATCAGTTAAATAGTGTTTCTTAGGCAAAATTATGGGATGCTGACCTTCATAATTCAGGGCGTTGGTCAACCGACCTCTGACGCGCATTAAACCAAAATCGTCTATGTAGGGAACTAGCCGTTGAATGGCAGTTCGCGCAGGTTTATTCCGTTTAACGGCAAATAAATCTTCGGGGAGTCCGCTTAACTGTATGTAGCGCATAAGATAGTGATGGGCCAATCTGCGGCATTCTAAGGGAGTCAAATTATTGCCCTTGAGCCTTGACGGAAACCACTTGATCATGAGCGTTACAATACGCAGACATTTGTCCCAAGAAGAAACTGATGAAAATAATTGAGCGTCACACTGAGTGACTGCCAAAGAACAGGGAGCTACCGGTTTTAATTCTAAAAACTGGTCATCCACAATGGCAGGAGGTGGCATGGAAGGCCAAAATTCCTCACACTCGTACAACCAGGGAGGTCCTGTCCACCACATTGGAGATGAAATTAACTCATTAGGGTAACAACCTCTCGACGCAAGGTCAACTGGATTGACATCACCGGGGATATGTGACCACTTGGCACCTTCTGTTAGTTCAGAAATCTGGGCCACCCGGTTAGCTACAAAGGTTTTAAGTAAGTAGGAGGGAGTTTTAATCCACTCCAGGACAATAGCAGAATCCGTCCATAAAAATATTTTGTCAATGGACATATGACGGCTTAACAGCTCCCGGAAATGGTGAGCTAGTTTAGCCAAAAGATGTGCGCCTGAAGGTTCAAGGCGCGGCATAGTCATCGACTTTAGAGGGGCTACCTTAGTTTTGGCAGTCAAAAGCGTGCAACATAAGCCTTGTTGAGAAGCTGACCGAATATATAAGACGGCAGCATATCCAAGTTGGGAGGCGTCAGCAAACCCGTGTAACTGTATGGGTGGCGACGCAGAACCCAAAGGACGCGCAATTTTTATTTCTGCCAAACTTGTTGATAACATGGCCACAAAGCCTTTCCAGGGTTGGGGCAGGTCATCAGATAATGGAGTATCCCAGTCTAAATGATTGCGCCAAAGCGTTTGCAGAAAGCATTTCGCTTTGAATATTACTGGAGCAATCCAGCCACAGGGGTCATATAACTTGGCAGTTTGAGCCATGACCGAACGTTTGGTCAGCGGGGCATCCTCAGCAAAGACCATTTCTGCGGCAGGTAATTCAAATGCATCAGGGTTCGGCTTCCAGGCCAGACCTAAAACAGACTGAGGTTCAATAAGATGAGTGGCAACTTCATTAAAACAAGTAGCTTTCCATAATTGGGGATGATTGCTGGCCCATTTGTCCAGCACAAATCCTCCTTTAGCCAGCAGGGCAAAAATTTCATTTTGCAATTCCTGGGCCTCTTCGAGTGTATGGGCACCTGCAGCCAAGTCATCAACGAAAAAATTCTCAAGCACTAACTTAGAAGCTTGAGGGAAAGCCTCGGCCTCATCACAAGCTAATTGATGTAAACTACGGATGGCCAAATAAGGGGCTCAACTAAGTCCGTAGGTTACTGTTTTCAAAGCATAAGTCTGGATAGATTCAAGTACATTTGAACGCCATAAAATACATTGGTAAGCACAATCGGCTTCCCTGACTAGAATTTGCCTAAACATTTGCTTTATATCGGCAACAAATACAAAGCGGTAAATTCTAAACAAAGTTAGAATATTACTAATTAACGCCTGTAGCTTGGGTCCTGTCATAAGAACATCATTCAGAGAGTAGCCACTAGAAGTTTTGCAGCTGGCATCAAAAACTACTCTGATTTTGGACCTACCGCCAATGACTTTTAAATATTCCATGATGAGGAATATAATATTTAGGAAAAGTGGCAGTCGTTACAGGGGCCATATGGCCTTGGATTATGTAATCACGCATAAATTCCCTAAACTCTGGATATTTAACAAATTTGCGCTCCAAAGCTTGAAAACGCGAGAGCGCTCGTGTTCCCAAGGAAGACAATTGCTCCTGTCGTAAAGGGAGACTAACTTCATATCGTCCAGGGGGCAGACGTTTAGTTGTCCGCAAGAAAAATTCCTCACAGCGCTGGTCTTCAGGTGGTAAAGCAGCCGGAGCGGGAGGGGGTTCTTCCACTTCCCAGAAACGGCGCAGGGTCCTGGAAAGATCGTCTTCCTCAGCAGAAGGCACCAAAGACTGAGGAGGAACAAACTGATTGAAGTTGCACGCATTGCCATTTAAAGCAATTGGTGCTGCACCCATTAGCACATAACCAAAGCGCGTAAAGACGGCTTGAGGAAGGCCATCACCCAGGTGACGAAGTGGGCCCACAAAAGAGGAAGCAGTCAAGTCCGCACCTAACAACGCATCTACTTTGGACGGGACTCCAAAGGTGGGATCAGCGAGAACCAAGCCTTCTGTAGCTCTGGTAACTTGGTTAGCGATGCCAACGCAGGGAGTCACACGACTAATTTGGGGCAATACATGAAAGCAATGTGACTGGGAAATCACCACTCAAGGTACCCACTGCCAGGTGGCACGACGTAGACGAAGGGACGGAAGTACTACCTACACCACTCACTACGAAGGGTTCGTGAACTAAGTTAACCTTAAGCTTGTTTGCACAGCTTTCAGAAATAAAAGAAACTTGAGAAGCACTATCCAAAATGGCTCTAACCACCACATAATTATTTGGACTCACCTGAAGTCTGACTAAACTCGTAGCCAACAATATACTACTAGGCATGGAAGAATTGGTAGAGACGCAGGAGTGGCCGAAGAAGGGACCGCAGCTGGTAATCCTTCCTCATTATTATGAGGTGCAGAAGGCATAGGAAGTGCATTGGCGCTCACAGATTTGCTCTCAAAATGGAGTAGCGAATGGTGGCGCCTAGATTTACATTTTGCGCAGGCTTGTAAGTCAGCACAAGCGCCTTGGTGTTTCTTATTCAAACACACAGCACATAATGTGTGCCATTTAATTAATATGTAACGCTCAGAGGGTGTCAACCTAAGAAGGGTTGAACACTGCACAATGGGGTGCAAACCTCCACACAGTGAACACTTTAATTGTCAAGCTTGAGCTGTTAAAGAAGCAGAATTATACTTGGATTTGGAGAAATCAGAAAGCTTACGATTCTTAGAAGCTTTGGACCTCCCTTTTGGACTATTAGCTCTTTCCAATACTGGAACATCCTCAGAATTGGCTTCTTCCTTTCGCTCAGCAACGTCAGTCAGAAAAGAAATAATTTCTGCAATCTGCGGAATTTTATCTTTTAGAGTACCCTCGAATTTCTCCCTCATAGGGGCGTCGAGTTGTGACAAAAGATAGTAAGTGTATATAACACGATAAGGTTCATCTACCTGAAGTGAGGTAAGAGAACTAAAATTCAATTCCTACGCGTCAATTAATTGCCGAATAGAATCCGAGGAATTTCTCACCGCCTTAGGGAGGTTCCACAAATTACGACAATATTTTTTAACAATCACCCTCCTTTTATGATACCGCTCAGTTAAAACCTTAAGGGCAGTTTCATAACTTTCATCATTAAGGGGCAACTTAGAAATTTTATCATAAGCCTGACCCGCAAAATGGTTAATCAAATATAGCAATTTCTGTTTAGGGGATAACATAACGTTGTCATGAACAAGTGTCATGAATTTGTTATAAAATTCATCCCAATCGGAAGTACCGTTAAATTTTGGCAAGGTTAAACGAGGCAATTCAGACAAAGTTAAGGATGTTTGATTTAAAGAATTACGTGCTAAACTCAACCTAGGGTCTACGTGTGTTGAGCTGGCAAGAGGATGTGAAGTAGCAGCAGAGAGAACCCCGTTAGCATGAAGTTCGCCTTTCGCTAACAACTCCTCTATTTTATGCATGCCTGCCAATAATGTTTCCTCATTTAGGCCTTCTGGTAAAACTTCCAAATTAAGGTAGGGTTGCAGCTTTTCATTGGCCGAAGTATAGTCAGCACGAAGCTTCTCAAGCAACCAAGTAACATCCAAACGCAGGGAAGGGCTATCAGGACTCAATGCCTCTAGACGCGTCACTGTTGACTCTAAAGTTGCCGTAGATACAGAAATCTGACGGGTAAATAAAACCGCAGTTAATTTTTGAGTGCCATAATGGGGTCGTTCGTGATAATAAGCCAAAACACCAGATTACGAGCAACAACAAAACAGCAGAAAATATAAATTCCAGAAGGGAATTTAACAATAAACGTGTTAGGATTTACGGTAAATATTTTACAATTAAATGCAACACGAAATCTAACAAAATTCAATAATTCTGTTTACAACGAAACAGATAAAAATGTATTTATAATAAATTTCTAAACGAAAATTCAATAATAATAAACTTAAATCACGCAAACGTAAACAAATGAGAAGGTTCTTGCCAGCATTATAACTATTCCGTTTTTATATATACGGAAATAAAATAAAATAAAAAATTAATTATAAATGAAATTATAAGAAAAGTTAATAACATAAGATCTAAAATATTCACCGAAGAAGAAGAAAAAGCAGAATGCAGATTAATTGAAGAATGATACATCACTAATTAAGTGACGGCATTTTTATATTCATTGTGACGTATACATGGTTAGATAGAATACACTTGGTTAGATAGAATTCATATAGAATACAAACACATATACAATACCAGATGACCACAAAATGAAGCAGGCTACCACGGAAAATGTCTCTGATATCGAAACATGCTTTATATTATCAATCATACCTGTGTAAAATTAAGTGTATAAATAATAAGTTATTTTGAATCAAGATTGTTTTTCTTTTTCATTAATTCCTATACAATCGGTGCGTAATATGATGCGCAAGAGAGAATGGAAAAAAATATATATTATTAACCGTACAAAAACTACTAGTTCTCCAGGTTACACAACAAATATAACCGAGATACACGACCTTGGTCAGTGAGGCTGCTCAACTGAGTTGAGTTGCTGGGACACACAGCTACTCATCAGTCACGAGGACATTGAAAATAGACATTTAACGAGAAATATATATATATATATATACATAAATATAGTATGTATAGTCCTTATGTACATGTAATAAAAGAAAAAAAAAAAAAAGCCTTAGTGTGTAGACAAAACACTACGTTGTCATGCATGCAACATATGCATTTGTACCCTAATTTTAAGGGGGAAAAGCGAGTCTAAGCGTGTACCTAGGAAAAGAGTACATAGAGCGCCGTCAACCATAGATGTGGTGGTTAATTATCCCCAAAGAATCTATAATTACGGACTCCCCTATACTCCCTAAATTCTCCTGATTAATGCCTACCTCCTTGAAGAAGTCTAAGGTCATCCTCGGTATGGTGCCCCTTGACCCAAACCAAAGTCCACGGACCTGAAATTCCCTTTCCCCAAATTGCTCCCTGAATTTTTCTTGGTAGTAGGGGATACACTTTTCATAAATGGACTTCTTCTCAAGGTGAACGTTCATGGCTTGGTGCTTATCATTGCTCTCATACCGCACTGTAGGGTCAATTATCAGTACTTCCTTTGGTTCTCTTTTAAATGCTATGATGTCTGCATACCTTGTTGACCCCTCGGTGTCAATGCCATACACCTCCTCGAAACATTCATAGTCTTTATCATTTAGAAGCTCCATCAGTGTGTGTTTTACTCGGTGGTGGCGTCGAGTGACAAGAAGCATGTTATTTGGACAATTGCCCAGCACGTGAGCTGGTGTTTCAGGCTCTCGGCCGCATTTGCGGCAGAGGGGTCCAACATCTCCTGCCACCTGGTTGCCAACACCAGGAACACCACGAAGAGGAGCGTAGTTCGCGTTCAGTTTTATGGCATTGATCCACTCCGAGCCAGAAAGCAGCTGTTTATTGACCACAACTGGGTTACTTTGCGGAGCTTCTTTAAAATGATTAACACCAATTCCCTGCCACTTGCACTTCACCCATTCATCAAATGCCCCTTCCCGAAGTGTCTGCCTTATTTTCCTTACTCCAAAGTGTACCGAGTCTCCTTCTGCAGGATCTAAATCCAGACGGCTGATACACAGCTCCTCTTCCTCTTGATAGTTGAAGACGAGCTGAAATTGAGCATCTGGAACCTCAGACAGCTTTTGGGCTATTGACAGATGCTGCAGTGGCGCTTCCCACTGACACCTGAGCAGTCCCAATCCTCGGTAGCGGCGCGGAGCGTATAGCATCGCTGTAGAAGTACTGGCAGGAAGTCCCAACATGGCCTTCACACTCCTTCGAATGATAACGTCCACCCCCTCGAGAAAAGATGGAGTAAGCTTTGTCAGCGGCGCAGTCTGCAAGGGATAAGTCATGGAGGGGAAAACGTACTGGTTAAGTACATTCAGCTTCTGGTCGGCTTTAAGTAAGCTTGAAATGGTTAACTTATTTAAGTTATCGTTAATTTTGTGGACTGCACCTTCATTGACCACCAGTTCGCCCGAAAAAGAGCAACCCAGATACTTAATGGTGTCACTTTCGCCCGCTGAATCTATATGCTCACCGTTCTCAAGGTGCAGCCTCTTTTTCTGAAGGGCACCATCTTTCAATAATAGAGCTGTACTCTTTCTGGGGTTGATTGCTAGGCCTATTTCCCTCATTGCTGTTTGGACCATACCGACCGCTCTCTCCGCTGCCTTCTCATTACGGGCTGTAATAGCCTGATCGTCGGCAAAACCAGTCAAAATAAGAGGCATCCGCCCTTCATGAAGTCTGTAACCCAGTTGGTTCGCTATTTGAGGATCACATATTTCGTTATACATGTGATCTATTGTTGCATTGAAAAGAGTTGGGGACAGAGGTCAGCCCTGAGGCACTCCCCTTCGTATGACAATGGCGTTCGTTTTAACAGCTCCTGTACACACTCTATAAGTTATTCTCCACGAAGGCCATAATGGTTTTACTCAGGTCTTCTGAAACTCCTTTGGCTTTCAAAGTCAGGGCAATGTGTTTGTGGCCGACATTGTCGAATACACCTGTCACGTCAAGGAACGCTACGGCTCCCTCTCGTTTGTTCTTCTTGGCATCCTTTAGAACTGCATCTATCAGTCGTGCATTAACATGGCAGCCTGGGAGACCTTTGACGAACCCTCTCTGACTGCTATGAAATGAAATTTGCCGTCTCAGTTCGCTGTCAAGTACCTTTTCTATGATACGTCTGAGTATGGAATATATTGTGATGGGTCTCCATGAAGTTATATCCGAAGCTGCTCCTTTGCCTTTATATAAGAGAACAGTTCTTCCCTCTCGAAGGGGCTCAGGTATATGGCCGGTTTTTAATATTATCTCGATTATGGCTTTTATAATATGTGAAGCGATATGTGTTTATCAATATATAATTGATCGATAAATAGATTTATTTTAAATACGCTTTCTAACTTCTAAAAGGCAGAAAAGGATACTTTGGAGCACTTGGTACAGGTACACTTTCCTGGCTCAGGAGTGACGACGGCGGTCGGATCATTAATGAGTCCAGGGAGTCGGCCTGGATCCAGGGAGGATTGGACCGTGGCCAAAGGATACGTCACACACAACAAGGTTAAGTTGGCAATTTCAGCCCTACAAGTCGCCAGGCCTGATGGTATCCTTCCTGCATTATTACAGCAGGGAAGTGAAATTCTTACTCCTAGCCTTTGTAGGTTAATGAGGGCAAGTTTGGCTCTCAACCATGTCCCATGTCATGGAGGCCTGTAAGAGTTGTCTTTATTCCGAAGCCTGGGAAGAGGACTCATACAAAGGCCAAAGATTTTAGACCACTCAGCCTTTCCTCGTTTGCTGAAAGTTGACCCTGGCCCTATTTTCAATATAGAAAAATTTTCGATTTCGAAACGAAAAAGGTTTTATGGTTTTCCGGAGCGGAACAAGGTTAAAACTTTGGCGGGATGACAGTAGGAGGTGAGACTCAACTCGTCACCCGCCATCCAACCGTGGGCAAGGAAGAGAAAAGTAAGCCCTGCCCACTGTCTACAGCCAAGTTGGCGGAGGTCAGGGCCTCGCTCTTTTTCTAGCAAGATGCAGTGCTCCATTAGCTTCAAGGTGTAACGATGCTGAAGAGGCTTATTGCAATATGGGCAAAACGTCGGTTTCTAGCAAACCACCACTGACGCGATCTCAACCCAGAAACTGAAATATTTTTCATGAAAATGACCGCGGAAACCTAAAACATCACAGAATTGTTGTGGTTAATAGAATGATAAAACTTGAAATGAAAGTGGCTGAAGTCCACTGATATGAAGTTTATTATGTAGGCCATTTTATTAGAAAATAAAGTGTGCGTATCCACATATTCTAGTTTATTTCTTCATTGTTATTAAAGTAGCAGTGTTCAGATGATGATTTTCTAAGTACAAATAATATAAAATACACCTAAAAGAGTGTAATATTGTCGTGCAGTCTGTACTGAAAAAAAATCTGGTGTGAAACACTCACACAACTTTCTCTTACTCCAACTCTCAAAATTATAATTGACAAAATTTTATAGTCAATTTGTCTACCAAATTTAATGAAATTCGTCGAAAACTGAAAACACTGTCAGTAAAACTGTCCGGTTACTAATTTCCTTGAAACTCGGAATTTGGGTCATATATTAAGTTTCTAGTTATTTCAATGGATGACAGAATTGTATAATCAACTGTGATAGCATTTTAAAGAAAAACATAACCCCCCTCCCCCAAAAGTCCCCTTAAATGAATTTATCAGGGGAAAAGTTTCAAATAAAAGTTGTAGCTCTTTATATGTATAGTTAACAACGCTGGTTTAAAGAAAATCGTTGGAGCCATTTTCGAGAAAATACCAGAAAACTGAAAATTATATTTCAGTAAAAACGCACTTCCGGTTATCTATTTTTTTTCAAACTCGGAATTTCAACAACATATTTAATTCTAATTAACATTATTTAGATGACAGAATTGTCTAATATACTGAAACAGCAGTTAAGATGAAAACCTAACCCCACCCCTCCCCCAGAAGTGCCCTTAAATGAATTTTCCTGGAGAAATGTTTCAAATAAAAGTTGTAGCTCTTTGTATGTGTAGTTGATATACCAAGTTTAAAGAAAATCTTCGGAGCCATTTTTGAGAAAAATTGCAAAAACGTAAAAAAAAACAACTAGTAAAGTGGTACTTCCGGTTGAGGAATATTGACACATAACGCACCGTCAGATCCCATGGTGATACCTAAACGTAATATCAAGTTTGAACTTTCTACGATTTTTCGTTTTTGAGCTATGCTGTTCACATACATACACACACAGACACACACACAGACACACAGACCATTCGCTAAAAACCACTTTTTTGGACTCAGGGGACCTCAAAACGGATATTTCCGGTGAAAACTCGATATTGAAAATTTGACACGATTACAATACTTCCTCTTACTAGGAGTAAGAGAAAGTAATAGATTGATGAACACAGTTGTTTTTAATATAAATTTCAATATTTAGAAAGTTTCCTCCTTCAAGTTAAATTTATAACACAAAATTCTATATATATATTTTATTTATTTTAAGGTACTTAATTTTTTTCAAGGGTTTTATGTTTTTTCAAAAATTAAAAAAGTTTAAAACCCCTGAAGCGGTCTCAACCCGAAAACTCAAGTGTATTCTCCTGAAAATGGCCGCCGGAGAAACCTAAAGATTTTTATTAATACAGTAATTTCATTTATTTTAAGTGGCTTAAGTCCATTTAGGGTCTGTTATTTTTAAAACAATGTCTAATATACTTATCGGTAATTAAGTTAAGAAAAAAAACGTGATACAACCATGATATCAATCTACCTAAGGCCATTTTCAAAATAAACGGCTCAATTAACTGTTTTACAATAATCCAAGTTTGAAGAAAATCGTCAACCGGAAGTCCGTCCACTTTAATGATTTAAGTTTCCCCATTGTTCTGGGAAAATGTATAGTGGTTCTGTGAGTGCTGTGACGTTACGCACAGCTGATAACTTCAAGATATCTAGCCATTTCATTGTACTATTTCGTTACACCACCTTCAAGTGTTGAGGGAAATCAAAATTCAGTAAAAATAAGTTGTGTTAGGTTTGACACCAGAATTTTATTCTAAATGCCTCTAAAACTTGGAACTTCACACTTATTTATACGAACTTTGATGATGTTAATGAGACACTTATCAATCGGCAGCATATTAACTAAACTTATTTGTGTTTATTTTTAGAAATAAAAATAATTAATTAATTGGACTTTTAACATTATTATTAAGGCTGTTTTTGTGTTCATTACGGGTGAAATTATATATAAAGAAAGTGTTGGATGTAGCGGGCTATTTATCTTTGTTTCTTCGTCACCTTGGGGTCTTCCTTGACTGATTTTGTCTCCATTCTTGGTGCATTCTCCATTTGGTAACTGTAAACGAAATTTACTGATGGATAAGAAAGCCTCCAATAAAATTAATTTCCAGGTTTTACATTTAGTCTTACGAAAGATTACATATTTCAACATAATTGATGTGAGCATTTAGTGATTTAATAAATAATGGTTTGGAATTTGTTATGGATATCTGATTACGCATCAGTTGCGTTAAATACTAGTGATCAATTAGGTTCCGATATTTCATTCCAGATACTGAAATATCTTAAAATACATTTGAATGTTGTGTATTTTGTAAACAACAGATGTTTACCAAATCGATTATCTACGAAAGTGGAAGTCTTATTTCATATTTTCATTAATTTACTGTTGAATTGCTGGGAAATTTGGGTAATTATGAATTACCTGAAAGCACGACTCAGCTGGTAGAGATTTGTGATGGCTACAAATACATTGACGCTAAATAAATTCCAGTTTTTTGGTATGATCACCATGGAGTATCTGGACCAAACAAGACCAGTAGCTGCCAGGCCCAGTGTCTGGTTGATGCTTAGCTGATTGGCCGGCCTCTGCAGATCTCCGATAGAGGCCAAAACTAGACCCTATTATCAGTCAATCAGCAAGCATATCTTATATATTTAAAAAGCTAACTTTACATTATTTAATAAAATATAATTCAAATTTGCATTTAACTGCGGATTTATTATATCCGAAAATACTTCCTAATTGAAAGAAGAAATATAAAATATAAAAGATATATAAAAAAAGTTTTTAAATAAACATTTGGTTAGTTTTAACAAATTCTGTTCCAAATTATCTCTTCCAGGTATACAAAGTGTAGACCATAAAAGTGATCTAAGAGGAGAATTTCTTAGTTGGCTGCAACATTCCATTATTCTGGTAATATGTCTGATTGTTGTGGTTGGGCCTGCAGAGCCGGAAAGCATCAGAGATATTTTCCGTGATAGCTTGCATTATTTTGTGGTTTCGGGCGTTCGCCCATCATCAGGATGTTTTGTTGAAGCAGTGCGATAACCAGACATGCAGCCATGCACACACACTCTGTACGTATCGTAAGGGAGGCAATGGAAACTGAGAAAGAGGAAAACTGGACGATGGATTCCGTCTAAGCAGCAGAACAAGGCTGCTCCTGCTCAGGGAAAGGTGAGTAAAAGCAAGGGTAAAAAACGTTTAATGGTTTTCCGGAGCGGAACAAGGCAAAACTTTGAAAATTTAACTCATCTGAGTTTAATAAACTGATTTTGCTCCGTGTTAACGCATTGTTTTACCAAGGATGGGCGAAGCCCGAAACCGGTCGATGACCACAAAATGAAAAAGGCTATTGCTTATATCTGAACTTTGCAGTAAGATTTTTCTGCATAAAATAATACTTCATATTTTAAAAAAAAGCAGTCGAAAGAGGATGAGTCAGGTCGAAAGTCAAGGAACTGAACCATCTGTTCCGATCCAAGGGTAGCTATGTGAAGTATTTAAAAATGCAGTTACTCTCCTAACAAAGAAAGTATGGTGGTGCACTATCCGCTGAATCTAATTTGAAATCTGTAAGCTATATGTACTTTCTTCTTAAAAAGGGACAGTTCTTCTTTATAATGGAAAGATAATAACCGTAATCAATAAAGTCACGTGTTAAACGGCTCTCCATTAGAACGGCCCTCCGACAACTTGTCGTTGATAATTCTACACCAAACGTTTAACAAGCTTTTGCTGAAAATTGGTTTGTAGGTTTCGCGACGGTTTCATGGAGCAAAAATGTGAATTTCGTCTATTATTGATAGTATCTCTACAAGGTAGTCTCATAGTGAATAACATTTACAGAAGTAGATGTACATGCTGATGTTCAGTGAGTCGTCCGCAGAACTCTTCAATTCGAAATCACTGGTACCTTTTTGGAAACGATATGGGTATAAGCCAAAATACAAGTTCTTTTAACTTCATTTGCTCAGCATCTGTATGACTAGAAATTCTTCGAAGCTAGCACATGGACTCCGTTCAATATCTAATGCAGCCTCCTCTTAATCAACGTTATCTCTGTTATATAGGACATCAGCTTTATGAACTAATCCTGTATCTCTTAATTATCGGTGAATTCTACCGAATACGCAGAGAAAGAGTATGGATCATGGAGGTATGGAAACCAGGGGCAGTTAAGGAACATTAGAAGAGCCTCGCAGTTCAAACTGACACTAATACACTCACAAGAAATAAAATAGGCCTCGTTCCGTTTGGTCCAAATCCGACGAATTACTTCTCAGATACATCATCTCCCCTACCAAAGAAAACCAAGAGATTCCTACTTCTCCAAACAGAACAAGCCAGGGAAATTCACCAACACCACACGCAAAACATTTAGAATCTCCCCAAGATTAAACAGCAGACAACAAAAGCACCACTCCAGAGTCACCATTACGACGCTCCTCCAGGATAAGTAGACCAAGACAAAACTTTGATCTGTAAAAAAAGGAAGATGTTATATGAGTGAATTGAGCGGGCACACGAGGAAGGTTACAGGCTAACTAGTGTAGTGAGTGTTTAAATAGACCAGGTTCTGTGTATATTTCAATGTATTTGCAATATGTTATTGCTGTTGTTATTAAAGTGTATTTCCAATAAATAAATTGGATATTATCACTGTACTTATTGCTTTTCTAGCACACTTTTATTTACCATAATTTACATTTTATCTGTTTTTTCTTTCTGGAGATTATTCTGAATGGAATTCTTAAAAATAAACTTATTATCTAAAGTTCCATTAAAAAACAATTTTTTTTAATTTCCCTTACATTGCAGCTGGTCACCTTAGTTCAGTTCGGAAACTTTTTCGAATATATGTGTCGGGTCATATGTGTCTAGTACCTCCCCCACGCGCGCGCGCTTCCGCCCGTGCGTGCGAGCGCCTCCTTAACCCCTCCTTAGTTTTTTGCCTGCTTTCCATCCCTCTTTTTTTGTACGTTATGGTACTGTGAGGGCCAGATTTCCTGCCCCACTCCACATATCTTCGCCTCTCCCCTTTTCAACTCTCTTCCATCCGGTTTCCTGTTGCATCATCGTCCCTTATAGTTTTCCCTCCCTACTTCCGATTTGACCAACGCCCGTTCTCTCTCACTTCTTCTATTAAGCTTGTGCAAGTCACTTCAATATTTCTCTAGTGTTCTTTTTCGCCTTTATCAAATATACATATCTTGTTCGCGCCCGTGTATTCAGCAAACACGCTAGTATTCTTTTTCGCCTTTATCAACTGTACACACATTGTTCGCCCCAGTGTACTGAGTATATACACTTCTCCAATCGCCCGCGTATCAAGTATACGCTTCACCTCTTCATTTGAATTCGCCAGCTGGTCCACCGGCACTCATCACCGCCTGAAGAACTTCTATTCCAGCTATCCTGCATCGACGCCGTCTGCTGTCATAAACATTCTCTTCATCCTCTCTAACTCATCCTCATTCACACACATTCTCCCCACCTCTACACTAACATCATTAACACTTCATCACTCCCTTTACACTCTTCTGCATCCGATTCGCCTGCTTCACCATAAACCACCTCACATCTACTGCAAAGGTGAGTGCCATTCTTATTGTCATTTTTTATTCTATTTGAATTTGTTGGATTATTTAAAATTATCATTTTGTTTATTTTTATTGTTCGCCTTCTCGCCTTGTGATGTCTGCTGCGCAGACAATATGTTTATTAAGCATTTTCAACTTCAAATGACTGCAATATATCCTCAAGCTATTGACCTCGAGGCATAAATGCACTCGTATATATAATACCTTTCCCAAGATGAGGACTATTGCCCATCAACTTAAGCAGACGCATGTGCCTATTAGGCGATATTCTCTGCGCATCAAAAGATTACAATGCAGTGAAATCGGTTTCTAACTTGGGCATGCAAACGGATCTTATGGTTCCGATTCACGACTTCGGGCACTATTTCCGAACCGCTATACAGATTACCACTGGTAGGAATACCACTAGTCAGAGGCAAACGAAAAAGTTCAACATAGGAACCTCGCATAAGCTTTCGGTAGAGCTGCTTAATAACAGGGCTGCATAGCTTTGATTGTGGTGGTTATGTTGATCGGCCACTGTAAGCTCAAGAAACTTATGAGCCTAGTGGGTTTAGTAATTAGTGGCCATTGCAGGTTTTGCTTGACTGAGGAAGAGACACCGCTCCATGTTCTTTGCTAATGCGAGGTGTTGGCAAGAGCGAGGTTTCTCCAACTAGGCGATGAATCGTCCGCAGAAATAATAATGTTGTTTAACTAGATGTTGTTTCTTCTTGTTCTTATGATCAAATCATCTCAGGTAAATTTTTTGTTTTATTATAAGTTTTGAAATTTTCCTTTTTATGAAACATTTATAAGAAAGGATGAGCATTTATATTATCTGTATTTTTAGTAATTTTTATTTATATTGGATATATGCTACAAAAGTATCACATTAATAAGGGCTTTGTGTTGTCTATTAAAAAGATTATTAATCGTAATGTAAAATGTCAGTTTGTAAATCTGGATGATCAACTTTAATAGAAATAGAAACTTCATTTAATACATTTTATATTTTTCCAGATCAGCTACTCCCTAAACATGAGTGACGTCACAACAAAATTTTCTCACAATATTTGACTTAAAAAGACCAGTATTTAAACAGAAAAACAAGATAAAAATTAAACAAGACACATAAGGCGGCTCTCTCAATGAAAACTTTTGGCAGTTCGACCTCCTGGGCGGACGAACCTGAAGAACGAGCATCAGCACCACTGACAGACCTGACATATCTTCATCCTGAAAATAGTAAGTACGCTAACAATAAATTAATAACAAGCCAAAATGATAATAGACCACACAAAATTGGAAACAAAAAGAAAATCTCATTTATTTGAAAATGATGCACCAACCTCTCACCATGGCAACACTGTTGCTGAGCGTTATAAAGCAAACCCAAATCCGACAGAAATAAAAAACAAATTTTCAGTTCTCTCTACATTAACCCATGAAGAAGAAAATACCCCATTAGTGCACCTAAAATTAAAATTACACAAATCTTTTTGTACGAAGTCTCAAACGCCCAAGCAATCAGTCATGCAGGGTATTAATCTCATGGCCAAATCAGATTTTCACATAAATCAGTGTAGCACACAATAAAGATACAACTAACCACCTCAAAGGACTTGAGAACAATTTCCAAATTTTATTCCGACTCAGAGCAAAGTATTTCACATTTCTTAACCCTGAAGACCACATTAAAAAATTATCAGTTATATAAAGAATTTGTTGACCGTCGATGAATGTTAGAAAAAATTTGGTGAGGATCGGTCAAGAAAAAACATTCAATTATGCCAACGTTTCGACAGAGTTTCCTGTCTTTATCATGGCTTTAATCAAACATGAATACGACTGCAGAAATAAAGACAATGACAACATTACAGCACTGACGAAACATTTTAGGGAAAAAATCATAAATTTGATTTTTCTAAAACAAAAATATTACCCAAAGAAACTAATAGGAAAAAAGAGATATATTAGAAATGATTTATATCAAAAGAAATAAATTTTCTGTTAATTTTCGTAATGATACCATGAAATTATCCGCGATGTATAACAGTTTTTTCAAAACATGACCTAGATTTCCCTTTCATCTACCCCACCCCTAAAAATTTGCTCAAATCCCTTTCCCTTGCCTATTCAACCCACTTTCATTTCTGTAGATGATTTAAGACAAGGCACTAGTAACTTTTGAAATGAAATGATTTATTGCTTCTAAGGAAATTTCCTGTAGCAAGGAGGTACATGTAAAATTATAAAAATACAAACTTCTTATTACATAAAAATGAGTAAAATTACATGAAAATCTAGGGAGGAATATTTTGATGCATTAGTTTTACTATGTTTGTATAAAAGAAAGTAATATAATGATAAGATAATTATATATAAATAAGATATCACGCCTTTAATTAATTATAAATTTCTAGTTTCAAATTACAATAATAAGAAATAAATAAAATAATAAAAAAACTGTATTAGATTTATAAAATCTAAACCTTTGTTTATACACATCTCATAAATACATATAATAATAGTTATATATAATAAAATAAATATATATATATATACATACAAAATTATATACACACAATATACTCGTATTATTATTTTAGGGCATAGCATGTTCATAATTAATACTGTGTTTACTTGTTACCCTGATAGAAACCTTCTGGTAGTTTATTTATTTATTATTTTCTAGACTATATTTTAATGGTTTTAACTTAATTAGTAATTTTATTATTTAAAACTATCGACCTAGGAGTTTAAATAATTGTAAGAGTTGTGGGAATATTTCATTAGCCAAATATGAAATCTCTAATTTTCAGTGCTTCTTTAACAAAGAAAAAAGTTTTTTAATTTCATTTAGTTGAAATCTTGTGATTAAATTCATATTAGGAATGTAAAGTTCTCTAATTGAATTATACATTGGGCATTCTGTCAAGATGTGAAATAAATCCTCTTTTTTGTGTAAATTGCATATACTACTACAATTATCTTGGAGTTTAATGCAATAAGTTTTTCCATCCAAGCTAATTTTTATAAGATATTTAGAAGACATTCTTAGTTCACAGAATACTTTTTTATATATTAATGGGATGTTTAAGTGTAAATAGTTCTCGTTGGTGTTTTTTGGAAAATTAGGTATGTGGAGCAGATATCTTTAGTTTTCAAGTTTGCATTAAAATCCATTTCTATCTTTATGGGATCAGAAAAATAAAGGGGATCGTTAATACCAAACCTATTTAATATACTGTGCACTTGGGTAGTCCAGTTCATGCTATTGTCGGCCTTTAATTTTAAAAGCTGTGTAAAGCATATTTTGGGGTATCTGTTGTAGTTCATACTAAGTAATTTTATTAACCATTTTAAGACGGCTTTTATTATATAGTATAGTACATAATTTGATCCTGTTTCTAGTGTAATAAGAAAATGGGGGGTGGTTTGACAAAGATTAAGTAGTCTTTTATAGTAAAAAATACAGGTAATTTCTAATTGGTCCACACATCTTAATGACCAGATTGGGGCTGCATACAATAAAGATGTGAGAATGATTGTCTCCTTTAATTTTTCATTTGATTCCCAAGAGCAAACTTTAGATTTACAAATAGTGTTTATAACTGCTCCTATTGACAATTTAGCTTTGGTGGACATAGCCTTTGCCGTTTTTCCAAATACTCCTGAAGAGTTAAATAGAACACCTAAATAAGTATATTCTTTAACTTCCTCAACTGGTTTGCCATCAAATACAAGGGATTTGTGTTTCTTATGCCTTCCTTTATGAACATGTATTATTTTTGTTTTTGTTATGTTAACTTATAAACCGTTTAAACTGCAATACTCTTTTAAAAGATCTAGTTTTCGCTGCAAGTCAGGGGTTGAATCGGCAAAAATAACCAGGTCATCTGCATACATTAATAGTAGGATATTTATTAGTAGGATCTTGGTAATCTATTCCATATGCTACAGGGATACCATAAATAATGTGTAATCTCAAAAAATCTTCTAAGTCTGCGGTATATAATATAAAGACATCTGAGCTAAGGGTTTCTCCTTGCAAAACTCCGTGGGTGATTTCGGATATATATGTAAAGGATGAGATGCAAAGTCATAGATATTTTTTAAAATTCTTATAAATTTACCGCTGACTCCCATTTTAAATAATTTGTACCATAATAATTAATGTGGAAGAGAGTCGAAGGCCCTCTTAAAAACCACAAACAACAAGAAGAGAGACTTCTGCTTAAGCAAACTAATTTGCATTACTGCATTCAGGGTAAAAATGTTGTCAAGGCATCCTCTACCTGGTCTAAAACCTGACTGAGCTTCTGGTATAATACTAGTTTCTTCTGCCCAAATTTTTAATCTATTACTTAGGGTTTGTGTGAATATTTTTAGAATGCAACTATCAGTGCAATACACCTGTAGTTTTCGGGGTCCTTAAAATGCCTTTTTTATGTTCATAACTGCATTTATTTTTGACCAACCTTTAGGCGTTACTTCTGTTTCTAAAATATTATTGTATAATGATTTTAAAGTCATGATCCAGTGCTCAGGTAAGTTTTTATAAAATTCATAACTAATTAAGTCCATTCCTGGGAATGGGAATTTTTCCTTGACAGTAATTTTTTGAGCATGGCATTCAAAATCATACCAAGGTTTATGGGCATTTTTGGGCATTCATACCTATTTCTTGGGCCGCTTCTAAAATAGATTTGTATATAAAATCATATAAATCGTTAGGGTTTAAATTATCGGTTGATGTTTTAAGGGGTTTTCATATTTCAGATATAAACTCCGATAGAAACTTTTAGTTTTCCTTTTTATGTTTCTGCGATGTAACAAAGTTTAAAAATTCTTTCTCCATATCTTCACGACTTTCTTTCAATATTATTAAAAAAAATAATTTTTTTTTTTCTTTTTTTTTTTTTTTTTGTTATTACTCTGCATTTTACAGTATTATTAATGCATTGTGATTCCTCATTGTTTTAGATTAAAGCCTTGATAAAGACAGGAAACTCTGACGAAACGTTGGCATAATTGAATGTTTTTTCTGACCGATCCTCACCAAATTTCTTCATAAGTTATCAGTTATTCTAAGAAGAGTACCTTATTTACTTTCCGAGCAAGAAATAATTGAAGAACTCTCTGCTTGCCTCACTATACTAAAAGTAACACGATTAAACAAGAGAGAGAAGAAACCGACTCCATTCTGTGCCATAGAATTAGTTAACAATAAAGAGGCGTGTAAGGTTCGGCCAAGGAACCCAAAGTAGGCCACACTCAGAAATCATACATTTATTATAAATTAACAAACTATACAGACCAATTACTTACACACTATTTAACTAAACTCAGAAATCATCCAATTATTATAATTTAGCAGAATATACAGACCATTACTTAACACTACTTAACTAAACACTCTATGCAACTACATATAACCCCGAATAGTACAACAATACCCCCCGTTATATATATATTATATCTATACCTACGCTACTATATGACACCCACTTACAGCTACATCAAGAAACCCCGCTCATATAACCCTTAGCTTACTACTTACTAACAACTAAGTACTAACACATATCTACTAACTACTACTAGCAATCTGCTGGGCGACTACCACTCTGGCATACCAAACGCACATCTACCTTTAAAATACTTTACTGCGCTAGGACTTACCGCGGATCAGCCACAGATGGAGGATCACCCTTCACTCACCGCTACACTCACCGGAATGACTTCAATTACTAGCTGCTATGCCAGGGTGGTACATGTCGACTCAGCAGTGTCCTAATTTTCTAACTCCACTCTCTTTTAATATTATTTTGAATTATTCTAATACAAACATATTTTATATAACTGCGCGCCTCTTACAAGGCGCAATCAATTTTTCAAGTTAAAAGGCTCTGCCATGCAGTAATAAGCGTAGATCCTAAACAAACGGATAAATCTAAATCAATGCCCCAACTGCCAGGAGCATGGACATAAAAATGTTTGCCATCTGGATCCCAGATGTGTCGAATGTGCCGCTCCAAATGCCCACACAGGAACCTAGTAAAACCGAAATGTTACACTGTGGAGGCGAACATCCCGCAGATTATAGAAAATGCCAGCACCATCAACTCTTAAAAAGTAAAATACTGTACTATAAATGTGACTGCCCAGAATAAACGCCCCCTACAATCACAGCTTCCTACGACAACGCGCCAGAGTCATGGCCTTCCCTTCCGAAAACGGACAACAACCAGGCAACAATCACAAGACCACTTCCTATCTGGAAAGCAGAACCACAACCAAGCCTATCCATGGATGCACCACTCGCACATCCCTCAGCAACAACATCATGGATTGACCTTTTATTCTGCAGATTACTTCCTTCTTTACTCAGTTAGATTAGATTCTATGGGAGGTTGGCTCTTCAGCCTATGCCACCGCGACTCCAAAGGTCCAACTTATGTGGCACCCCATAAGTTGGAGTCCTTTTCCAAGTCATGTCCTTTATTAGAACTTTGGAATCTGGAGAGGTTCCTAGATGGTCAGTAAAGAGCACCTCCCATCAGAGCATCCGCTCGAGTCCTATCTGCCTTATCAGATTTAGCAGACCCTCCCTGGCTGAGGCTTGCAGGCGTCAGCTTCTTCTCCCCAAAGAGGCGAAACCAAAGAGACATACAAGTCCCTCGCACTGACACAAAACGTGCAGTGCTGTTTCCTCTTCGTCGTGACAAAACCTACACAGGGTACCCATTGCTAGGCTTATTAAGTCTGCAATTGCCAGTGTGGACGCCGCTATCCTTATGGCCCCCCGGCCTAGTTGGAGTCATTCAGCAGTTAGGCTGGGCGAGTAGCTATGAATCTTTACACAGTTAGTGACTAAATTATTCCAATGTAATAATGGCTAACCTTAATCTTCATCTCTGTATAACACCAAAACTGTGAACTGGAATGTCAATGGCTTGAAAGCCAAAGTCTCTTCTTTTAGAGAGTTCCTGATGAGATATCAAATTGATATAGCCTGCAACTCCGAAACTCACTTTACCGCCGAAGACAAATTTAAAACTCCAGGATACCAAGTGTACAGAGCTGAAAGACTTGCTGACCACGCGTCAGGTGACGTAGCCATAAGAATAAAGCGCACTATAAAACATAATGTACTGCCCACCTTTAATCTACTGACCCTAGAATGTGTGAGCGTTTGCATTTATCTAGTACGACTACCGCTACACATCCTATGGGCCTATCTCAAGCCAAATCTGCAACTAATGCGAAGCCCTGCACCACATCTTCACCGCGAGTCCTTTACTTCTTCTAGGGGATAGTATCTGGGTTGCAGAACGACAAACACCAACAACGGAAACTTCTTGAATTTACAAGTGACCTTACTATACTAGTAAATGCACCTGACAAACCAACATTCCACCCAAGACAACCAAACCACTCTCCAGATATTGTAGATATTAGCCTCATGCGCAACCTTAACATTCCCTTATACCAGACTGTCTAAGTAGAACTCGACTCAGACCATCTACCCGCACTAACCACCCTACAGGAAAAATTCATTGCTGAACCGACTCTCTCAGGTTGATCGCAGGAAGACTGTACTGGGACACATTTAAAATCGGACTGGACGACAAGCTCAGAATTAACTCACATCTGACATCTGACAACAACTGAACAAATCGGGTTAGCAATCGGTAAACTTACCGAAACCATCTATCAATGTATACACGATGCAACCTACCAAACGTGCAGCGATCCCAGACCACGGCCATATCCAGCACATATTCTGCAGCTAATTCACGAAAAAATAGGCACTGAAGAATCTGGCAACATACCAGAAACCCAGAGCACAAAACATTATATAACCGATTGACGAGACAGACAAAATGGGTTCTAGACCAACTGAGAATTGACAAATTTTTGTAGAAATATCTACAAACACTTCCGCTCAACAGCACTGACCTCTGGAAAGCGATTAAACGCATCACTAAGCAGTACTCACCGCTCCCAACTTTGACCAAAGGACCTCGACAAGCTACAAGCCACATCTCGGACGAGAACTATCAGCATGCACAGTCGGTCTGGAGGTGTTTGAAATTAGAATCCTAGGGGGGTACAGCGAGCTCTACCTTAAGGTAGACGTAATGCTCCTATGCGACATCTTTGAAAATTTCAGGGATGTTTGCATATTCGCTGGACCCTGCCTGGTATTTTACGGCTCCCGGGCTGGCATGGGACGCCATGCTGAACAGGGGTAAAACTTGATATGCTCACCACTATGACCAGCTCCTGATGATCGGGCGGGGCATTAGGGGTGGTATTTGCCAATGCAGTCATCGCTATGTAAAGCTGATAATGCCCATTTGTACCCAGATCAAGACCCCCATAGGAATCGCCTTACATTGCCTACCTAGATGCAAACAACTTGTACGGGTGGGCAATGTCAAATCCGCTTCCTTATGGCGGTTTCGAATGGATACGAGATCCGGATACTCTAGACTGGGGCAATATGCAAGAAGGTGGTCCCTTCGGATATATTGTCGAGGCCGATATAGAGTCTCCCAGCAAAGTTGCACGATTTGCATAATGATTTCCCCCTTTTCCCGGAGAATAGGGTGCCTCCGGTACAGGTTAACAAGAAATTGTTTACCACATTAACATCTAGGGAGAAATACGTTGTGCATTTCGACAACTTGCGGCAAGCCATGGGTTTGGGTCTGCGGTTAGTGCGCGTACATAGAGCGCTGCGATTCAAGCAGTCCCGTTGGCTAAGTTCTTACATTAACCTCAACATCCAAATGAGACAACAGGCGACGAACGACTTCGACAAAGACTTTTACAAACTGATGAACAACGCCGTATTTGGTAAATTTATGGAAGACGTACGAAAACGAATGAAAATAGAACTGGTGACCACGAACGACGACTGAAAAAAATTAATCGCTAAACAGACATTCAAGGATAAGACAACCAACTCAGAGACTCTGGCTGCAGAACATCTGAACTTTGAACAGATTAAGATGAACAAACCTATTTACGTAGAAATGGCCATTCTTGATCTATCCAAAGTCCGGATGTACGACTTTCACTACAATACTATGATGGACAAGTACGGACCTGATAGACTAAGACTACTCTATACAGACGACAGTTTTATTTACCAAATACGGACCGACGACTTTTACAAAGACTTGTTGACAATGGTGGACGAATTTGACTCCTCTGACTATCCTGACGGACACCCTTGCAAAAACAATAGAAATAAGAAGGTGTTGGGTAGGATGAAGCCAACGGTGAGGCCTCCGTGAATTCGTGTGCCTCCGCGCTAAAATGTACGCGTTACGCAACCGCGGGCTAGAGAAAAAACGGGTGAAAGGGATAAAGAGGGCTGTCGTTGAAAATAAGATCAGATTCAAGATTATATGACTGCCCTCTTCGACAGAAAAGAGTTTACCACCATGTTTCGAACGATTATTTCGAAGCAGCATAAACTCTTTTCTGTCGAACCAAGCAAAGTATCTCTTTCACCTTACGACGATGAGCGGCACATCACCGAGGATGGTGTGCGTACTCTCGCCCATGGCCACTTTACCACAGCAGCTGTGTAACGTCGTTGTGGTCCTTGTAAATATGTATATACATGTAAAATAGTTTAGGTTTTAAGCTATGTACAGTATTTAGGTTATGTTAATTCATTAATTTTCTAGTAAACTTAATTTTTTATTTTTTTATTTATATTGTTTGTAAATATTTTTTTGTATATATATATGAGTTTAGTTGTAGTTAAGTAATAATAATAATAAATAAAAAAAATAAAAAATGGTGGTGGGAATTTCTATTTTAGATATATAGTTTTAGTTTTTTGTAAATAGCGTGAATGTTGGTGGTGGTTGTTTGTATGAGAGTGAGTGTCCATAGTAGTTAGAAACTGTACATAGAAGTTTTTAGAAATCTATATAAAGAGAGGTGGGAGAGCGTTCCTTATCATTCCTCATCATACGGTTGTTAAAGCGACAACATAACATATCCATCACAAACCTTGACGACAGGGCCTCTTTGAAGAAAGAATCTAAAGATGGTCCACTCTTCCCCGATTCCATTAGATGTTTAATATGTGGACCATCCAATTGTGGGAAAACTAACCTTATGTTGAGTTTAATCTATGATCCTAAAGGGTTACGATTTGAAAATATTTACTTTTTTGCAAAGTCCTTGCATCAGCCAAAGTATAGAAATTTAGCGCAAATATTGGAACCTTTAAAAGATATTAGATTTTTTGAATATGAAGACAACTCCCAAGTTCCACCACCTAAAGAGCCCTGCCCAATTCAATCATTAGATTTGATGATATTGCTTGTGATAAGCAGGATAATGTACGATCTTACTTTTGTATGGGACGTCACAGTGGAGTCGACATATTTTACCTAAGTCAAAGTTATACTAGAATCCTAAACATTTGGTGAGAGAAAATGCCAACTTCCTAATACTCTTCAGACAGGATGAATTAAATCTGCGACGTATTTATGATGATCATATCAACTCTGATATGGAATTCCAAACCTTTATAAAAGTATGTCATTGGTGCTGGAAAGATGACAGACACGGTTTTCTGGTGTTGGACAAAGATAGACAAATTAATGACGGACGGTATCGAAAAGGTTTCGGAGCCTATATGTATGTTTACCCTGAATGTAGGTGTAACAATCAGTCTATTGCAAGACATGGAAGAATCATCTCAAGCAATGCGCGATATAACCGCCGTCAGGAAAGCAATCCAAGAAAAGTATAGTTTGTTAAGGAGAAACAGGGAAGAGACTGATGAATATTTGAAAATGACATATCAGCCTTTGTTGAATCCTTTGAAGGAATTAATGGGTAAACAAGAGGATCATTCGTCTCAACTTAATCTGAAGAGAACGCTGAAGCCGGAACCGATAGTTTCTGAAACACCACCAGCAAAAAGACCAAGATATCTAAAGCTAAAATCGGCTACGAACCCGGAATATCGAATTCCTCGCCTGAGGAAGAGCGGAAGCTTCCAGCAAAGAGACCGTTGAAGTGTACTCCACAATCGGCTGGAACTTCAGTTCCTACTAGACTGCTTCAAGAAGTATGAGTACTTGTACACACGCCCAAAGGAAAAGAAATTTCAGAAAAATATTTGAAAGAAGTGGGAGAAATATCCTCAAGTTATATTGCAAAATTTATGAAAAATGAGACTAAGGATTTGGATATGGTATATGGCGTGGTTTATGATGGCCAGAAGTTCACCATTGGTGATACGGAGATCTCCATTAGTAAAGACATTTGATCTATTGGTGAAGATACCTCTTGTGCTACCACAGGACTTTTTGAAATATCCAAACTTAGCGCTGGTGAAAAAGATAGATTGCGATAATTATAAGCGAATACTACAACAAACGAACGCTCATAAAGAAGGACACAGTCCAACTGGACCAGTCAAGGAAATGAAAACAAACATGAAATATAGGAAAGTGATTTCCAAACTGTTTCCAACGAAAAAAGGTGCTGGACATGTCGACCCTAACAAGCTTGTAGACAGATTAAGAGTGTTATTTGGCGCAAAGAATGCTGGTGTTGAAATAAAAAGAATAGAAGATCAACTGCGAGGCGGAGGTATAATATGCTTCATTTCATCATGGCAACCGTTAAGGAGCAGATCATGCATGAGTTGCATAGACCAGCAAGAAGAATATTCAAGAGAAGATCAGTTTTATTGAAGGGAATAGACGACCTGTGGCAAATTGATCTCGTGAAGATGCTTCCCTATGCTAGATTCAACAAAGGCAACAAATATCTCTTGACAGTGATTGATTGTTTTTCCAAATATGCCTGGGCTGTACCCCTTAAGAATAAGTCAGCACTTGAGGTGAGTAGAGCATTTGAAAAGGTATTGCAGGAAAGAAAGCCAAACAATCTACAAACTGATAATGGCAAAGAGTTCTATAACAGAATATTTGCCAAGCTGATGAAAGTGAATGGTATAAATCATTATTCAACCTTTAGTAATTTGAAAGCTTCAATTGTTGAGCGATTCAATCGAACTTTGAAATCTGCAATGTGGAAAATGTTTAGCCTGCAAGGATCCTATGATTGGCTAACCATCATAAACTCTCTGGTAAAGAAATATAACCAAACTAAGCATCGGACGATCAAAATGGCACCGGATGCCGTACGAGGTAAGGATGTAGAAGAACGGCTGTTACGTGATGTGTATGCGAAGAAAACAAGCACTACCATTCCTAGATTCAAAGTAGGTGATCATATACGGATATCCAAGTATAAAGCGCAGTTTGCCAAAGATTACCATCCTTCATGGTCCACAGAGGTATTTAAAGTTGTAGAAGTTAAGAATACCGCACCAGTGACATATCATCTACAAGATTATAAAGGACAAATAATTGCTGGAGGTTTTTATCAAGAGAACTACAGCTAGTGAAATATCCCGACATCTATCTTGTGGAGAAGATTATGAAGCGAAAAGGTGATAAAGTTTTAGTGAAATGGCTACGTTTAGACAATTCATACAACAGCTGGGAGAATGTGAAGAATGTACTGATATAAAGCCGGACGAGGCTAACTTGATTCAGTTCATCATGCGACGTGCTAGAGACAAGAAGAAGAAGAAGAAACGAGTCATACCTATTGCTAAACGGATTGGTGGGAATTCTTCTAAATTGAGTGGTAAAGCTAAACGAATGTTGGATGGATTACCTCGTCTGCGGCTGAGTAATTTTGATCTACTCAGATTAGCTAAATGAAGAAAATTCCCCATTTTAGAGGGGTATTCATGATTGATGAATTTCCAGTGAAACCGTGGAAAAATGAGCGAGCCATTTTCAATTTGGATAGTAGTTGTGGGAGAGGAACTCACTGGGTTTGCTATAAGAAAAGAGGGGATTATGCTCAATTCTTCGACAGCAGTGGAGCCAATCCACCTTCTGAAATAGTCCGCTATATAAAAGGTTGCCGTATTTCCTCGAACAGGAAGCATTATACAAAAGTGGGCAGCAACAATTGTGTACAGCTGTGTTTACTTTACTTGCTGGATCTGCTATAAAAGGAAGGATTATAGCTGTGTGCATTCATCCCACTCACCCACTCAGACAGCGATGGGTTTGGACTTTAGGAGAGTAAATAAAAGGACAACTGCAGAGAAGAAAACCATCATTCCAGTGAGAACAATTGACGAGAGAACATCGTTAACCAACAGCAATATTCGTTTTCTTCAAGCGGCAGGTTACTACGTGTTATAACCAATTATGGAAAGTGCTAGATTTGGAAGAAAGACGTCTGTTCGACAATTCAATTGAATGCATAGAATTGCATTCACATCACCCTTATGCATCATCAAAACTATTGCCTGGTGATGAAATACGTATAAGTGTACAACATCAAGATCTATATACGCTGCCGAGTCAAAGTTTACTCTATTTGGAGGGTAGGTTTTTAAAAGAAGACGGCTCAGCAATACCAACTTCATCAAAATTAACTAATAATGCATTTGCATTTCTATTTGATGAAATGAGATATGATCGTGTAAGAAATTCAGGAATTGCTTGCACACTTAAAGGCTTGGTTTCACATAAGGACGGCTGTCAATACATAGAAAACTGGGGCTAGTGCTATCCTCAGAGTGATACGCTGAACATCACTTCAAATGAGGGATACTTTAATCTATGCATTCCTCTATCATCACTACTGGGATTTTGTGAAGACTATCAGAAGATTGTGATCAATGTAAACAAGAATTGATACTCGTTAGAAGCAGACAGGATGGAAACGCTTACAAATTCAACCGACAGAGAGCTGAAGATGCGGTGGAAAACTGTAAAATAGAATTCGTGAAACTATGCTGGAAGCTGCCCTACGTCACCGTCAACGAACATCAGAGATTAGCTCTTATGCGTCATCTCAAATCTGAAAAGGTATTTTCACTAAGTTTTAGAAGCTGGGAACTCTATGATTATCCACTATTGCCGGCAACTCAAAGACAAATCTGGTCGGTGAAAACATCAAGTCAGCTGGAAAAGCCGCGCTACCTCATTTTAGCTTTTCAAACTGAACGAGCAAATGATGTGGAAAGCAATGCTAGCCATTTTGACCATTGTAATGTGTCAAATGTAAAACTTTATTTAAATTGCAAAGCTTTTCCATTCGATGATTTGAGCATAGATTTCTCAGCTAATCGTTATGCACTATTGTATCATATGTACGCTTCTTTTCAAATGTCATATTATGAGGAACAAATGAAACCTCTAACTTCTTGGCGAAATTTTAAAGAGAAAACACCCTTAATTGTAATAGATTGTTCTAAACAGTCTGAATCGATCAAAACGGGTCCAGTTGATGTAAGATTAGAATTTGAATCAAAAAATCCATTCCCGCCCAACACAACGGCATATTGTCTTGTTATACATGATAGGGTGGTAGAATATAACCCTCTAACTGGCATTGTTCGGCGTATGGTATAAAAAGATGTGAATTGTTGGCTCAGTGTTCAGTATGGCTCAGACAGGCAAACTGATTGCTGACTTCCAGTGCTTTGTGGATAGTCTAGGAGGTTATATTGTTAAAGAGCTTTCACTGTTCGATTATAACTATCAAACTGTTCGGCACTGAACCGCCAATACAACATAAAGAAACAGATAAAAGTAGAAGAACTAATTATTGGTTAGAAAATTATTATCATAAAATTAGAAGGAATGATGGGGAAGTTGAATATGAAGTGATTAGAGATATTTTCAAATGTATTGATTGTAACTATAAATTTTATTTGTTAAGGGTTATGATAAGAAAAGATTTCTCTTGCAAAATTTGTACAATTGTTGTGTAATCAACTTGGAAGATTATGGTTGTCCGAAAATTGATTCACTTCAAGCAGTAGAAAAAGGCAACCACTGTATTACACATAACACATGTAGAGAGAAATGTACGAAGTATCGAATTCAAGCCTTTAACAATTGGCTAAATAGTAAGTTTGGTTGGAATGATACAGAAATATTTTTGCCTTGATGTGTGTGTGAATGTGGTCACTGGCGATGCATTAAATTGCACGCAAACCTTGAATGTTGGTCACTGGCGTGGTAGAAGTATCCGTAAACCTGACTGCTGGTCACTGGCGGGGTTCTAAAAAAAACCGTAAACCTTGAATGAATTGTACAATGTTTGAATGTGTATTAAGGCAAAACCTAGAAAAATCAAATCCGACTGTGAACATTTCACTGTCTACTTGTTTTTTCCTAAATTGTATTTTGTATTAAGAAGAAGTTAATTTTATTTTAAAATTTAGGTTTGTTTAAATTTCCTTATATTTTATTTAATAAAAAACTTTCTCGATTATCCCCACCTTGAGTGGTGAGGAAGCTTAAAGCGAATGCTGAACAAACAGGGGTAAACAAAATTATATACAATAAAGAAATACAAACTATGAAAAATAAATGCAGGCTGATGCATGTTGAGACATGCATGATGACTCATGGTATATACAAACCTTTTTCATAATAGGATTAAGTATTACAAAACATGCTAAGAAGACCTGTGGTAACAGGTCCGCACAGGCAAGAAAGGTAATGAGTACAAAGTTTTATTTTACATAATAGGATTAAGTATTAATAAACCATTTCCTGAATGACTCATTGTAGTTTCTTTGCAATTTCCTTAATAAGTAACTAACATGTTCGGACAGGTAAGATATATGTTGTTATGATTACAAAGTTCAATAACAGTCTCAGGCTAACCTTCGTACTGTGTACATCGTTCTGTTCTGTAGGCAAACTTATACTGCTACTAGTTTTACTTTACTTTTTTTTAATTTCTTTTCTTTTTTCTTCTTTTTTGAAGAATTCTCTATTTTGTATGATTGAAAATTCATTTTTATATTTTGTATTATTTTATTTTTATTTTTTTGTTTATTAAAGTTTTTTGTGAGTTTTTGTGATGGCTGAAAAGTTGACTGAAAAAATACCTCCCGACAAAAAACCACCAGATAAAAGTGTTAACGAAAAAATGGAATATTTTGAGGGTAATTTATTAATGGATAAAGAAATGGGTGAATCAAATAAAATTAATGATAACCTCACGCACTCAAATGATGTGAAAGAAAAAGAATTTTATCAGACTTGGGATATTGGGCCTTTTCATGTTTATTTGGAAAGTCTAAATAAAGAATCTAAGGGTATTTCCAGAATTCATCCAATGAGTATTGGAAAAATGATTTATGAAGCACATCCTAATATGGGTAATAATGTGAGGAGAATAGATCGTATGGGTAGAAATAGAATAAGAGTGATTGTGTCTAATGCAATAACTGCAAATTCTCTGGTTTCGTCTTTAGTATTGGAAAATAAAGGGTTTGATGCATATATACCTCAATTTTTATTGAAAAGGCGTGGTATAATAAGGGGTGTTGATACCACCCTAACTGAAAATGAAATTATTTCAGCACTTGAATATGATTATGGCACTACTTTTAAAGTTGTGAATGCAAAAAGGTTTAACAGAGTTGGGGAAAATAAAATTGAAAATGGTAAAGAAATTAAACAATATATTCCAACTGGTACTATATTGCTAACTTTTAGAGGCCAAACATTGCCAGATTATGTTTATATACATTACGTCAGATGCCCTGTTGAACCTTATGTTCAAAGTGTTAGGCAATGTTTTCGTTGTCTACGATACGGCCATATCAGTAAGCAATGCAAGGGAGACACTATTTGTGAAAAGTGCAAAGGTAAACATGATAAAAACGAGTGTACTTTTGAGGGCCAAATAACTTGTATACATTGTGGCGGGCTTCATTCGTCAAGGTCACGTAAAGAGTGCCCGGAATTTTCAAAACAAAAAAATATTAAAAATACTATGGCTCTTGAGAATTTGTCATACAATGACGCAAAAGATAGAGTTGAGCGAGCGTCCTACGCTAGGAGCGCTAGTGGTAATACCTCGCTAAGTAATGAACAGTTGTTTCCCCCACTACCTAAGGCTAATACTACTTATAAAACTGAAGTTAATAGATCGAACTACAATAAAAGGCCAATTAGTTCTCCCCCCCGTTATGAATCTGAAATGAAGAAATTGCTTATTACTCCTCAAATGCCGAAAAACATAGCAGGCGGTTTAATTCAAAACAACCCCTACCGACCAAGTATTTCTAATTTAGCATCAGGTGGAAATATTAATATAAATGTAATTTGTGAAGCGGTTATCAGCGTATTGAGTAGTATAGATATATCAGAATTAAATGCAGTAGACAGTTCTAAATTAAATGATATGCTCAAAGAAAGGCTTGAGAATTTAGCTATTTTCGATAGAATAACAAGTACCGGTAAACGTAAGTTACGTCCTTAATGATACAATCACGACAGACTTCTATTACAGCGATAGCAATGAATTCCGGTCTGTTTATTTAATTAATTATTTTATTTTGTTGTGACACATTCTAATCTAATAAATTTAATATTATTATGCAGTCCTCATTAAATATATTTCAATGGAATGCTCGTTCGGCCGTTGCCAACAAAGGAGATATAGAAAGATTTCTTATAGACAAACAGATCAACATCTGTGCCTTATCTGAAACCTGGTTTAAACCAGGGAGGCATTATAAATTTTCAGGATATTCTTTAATAAGACAAGATCGTGCTGATGGGAAAGCTGGTGTTGCTTTACTTATTAAAAGTAATGTTTTATATTCAGAAGTTAAAAATCTAGTCATACCGCCTGGTGTAATGTGTGTAGCAGCCTGTATAAAACTAAATAACAACAATAACAGCGATATTACAGTAATCTCCCTGTATAACAAACCTAACAATAATATATCACAGAGAGTATGGAAGCGTTTCTTTGATAGCGTCTCTCAACCTACAGTAATATGTGGTGACTTTAATTGCCACCATCGGTCCCTGGGTAGCAGTATTACCGACAGAAAAGGTAGAACTCTTTTGTTAGCAGCTGAAGAAGCCAATCTGATATTCTTAAATGACGGTACCCCAACTCTTATTGGAAACATAAATCAGACTAGGCAATCAGCAATAGATATGACTTTGTGTTCAAGTAATTATGCAGCTAATTTCGAGTGGACAGTTTTACAGGAACCAATGGGCTCAAACCATCTCCCTATAGTTGTTAAATTATCTAAATTTAAATGAAAGTAGCTATTATTCCACAAGAAAGTGGAATATCAATAAGGCCAATTGGGAGGAATTTAGTGCGCATTTTAATGATGGCTATCATGCTGAGACTTATGAGTATTTTATTAATAACGTTAATTCAGCGTGTGAAAAGTCGATTCCAGTAAAAAAGGAGATTAAAGCACAGAGATTTAATAAAACTGTATGGTGGTCAGAGAGCTGTGCAATAGTAATTAGGGATCGTCAAATTACTTATAGAGATTACAGAAGCAATCCTTCGTTCGATAACTATCTCAAATATAAGAGAGCGTGTGCCCTAGTTAAGCGCACAGTCAGGGAGGCTAAGAAAAACTCTTGGAAGGAATACTGCAATCAGCTAAATAAGAGCACACCAATTAAAAATATATGGGAGAAAATTAAAAAATTGAAAGGTAGCGAAGTAAATTTTAAAACTGAATTAGGTGAATGGTCATATGATCTACTACACAAACTTACCCCGGCATATGCCCAGTCTTGTCTATTGTCAGCAGACAGTTCTGTACCCCAGCCACATATATTGTTGAGAGAATTTACTTCTGTAGAAATTTCCTCCGCCATACAACATCCAGGTAATACAGCGCCCGGTAAGGATCAGATAGTTTATTCAATATTACAAAAGATGCCCCAACATGCAATAGATAATCTTAGAGAGATATTCAATGAAATATGGCTGACCAGTAATTTCCCTAAACAATGGAAGGAGTATGTAGTTGTCCCCATACTAAAGCCAAGAAAAACACCCCAACTGGCTACATCGTATAGACCAATATCCCTATCGTCTTGCATATTAAAAACTTTCGAAAGGGTATTGAAAAGAAGAATGGAATGGTGGTTGGAGTACTACAATAAACTTCCAATTAGTCAGTTTGGATTCCGACGGGGAAAATCAGCAATGGACGCCATATGTAAATTTGTTAGTGATGTTTGGTTGGGATTCTCCAAAAATTGTACCACTTTGGCGATTTTTCTGGATGCAAGTGGGGCATATGACAATGTTGACTTCGCAATTTTAAGCAAAAAGATGTTAAAATTAGGTTTCCCACCTATATTTATAGCAAAAATAGTTCGCCTAATTGGTGATCGAGACATCTTTCTGCGAGTAAATAATCTTATGATAGGCCCCAGAAAGGCTCAGACAGGCTTGCCGCAGGGTGGAATATTGAGCCCACTTCTTTACGCTGTCTATGTATCCGATATAGTGAATCATATTCCTGAAGGCGTCGAAATAATTCAATATGCTGACGACATTTGTGTTTATATTACAAATAAAGATATTGACGTTTGTCGTATTAAATTGGAAACCACAATGATAGCGCTGAATAAATGGTTTTTTGAAAATGGGCTGACCATCTCTCCAGAAAAATCAGTGGTATGCCCCTTCTCACGCAAAAGAATATTACCCTTCTCTGATGAAATTATCCTTGGGGGAAATTGTTTTCCGATCAAGAGAGTAGTTAAATTTCTGGGGTTGTTTGTAGACAAAACTCTTAAATGGACTACCCACATTAATTATGTGTTGGATAAATGCGAAAAGTATATCAACATTCTACGAATGATCACAAACATAAACTGGGGTGCTGACCCGGGTATCGCACAATTATTCTACAGGGCGACAATTAGGTCAGTAATAGATTATGGATCGATTTTCTATGATCAGGCAAGTGAAACGACATTAAAAAGACTAGACGTATTACAGAACCGCTGCCTACGAATCTGTTATGGTTTCCTGAAGTCCACTCCGGTTGATGTGCTACTGTCGGAGGCAGGAGAACTGCCATTGACGCATAGAAGGAAAATGCTATCGGACAGACTTGTATTAAATTAAAATTTGCTGCAACTGATGAGATTTTAATTAGAAATATCAATAATTTAAATACGCTTGTTTTGACATCTCCATATTGGCAAAGGAAGAAATCTCCTCTCATAACATTAAGTTTTATTGAAAATGCTCCCTTCTTCGGGTCTCTACAAAAAACTATTACATTGCCGCCGTTTGCAATAAACTATCAGATTTTAAATCAGAAATTGCATTGCCATTTTTTCGGCGAACCACTAGACCTTCAGTTTTCCGATCAATATATTTTAGAATTTATAAATCAGAAGTTACCTAATTCCGGTCACCTGTTGTACACCGATGGTTCAAAGATGGATAATGGGGTTGGTTGTGCGGTGTATGATTATAAAAGCGACCACGCTGAAATGATTGGACTGCCAGATGTGTATACGATATTTTCCGCGGAAATGTATGCACTTTACGCAGCTCTAAAGTACGCTTTGAAATTGGAAAATACGGATAATTTCGTAATTTTATCCGATAGCAAAAGTGCTCTATTTAAATTGAGTGAATGCAGTAGGAATTTTAACTTTGACTATCTTATCTGTCAAATCCTAACTTGCGTCTTTCAGCTTGAGGCTACTGGCAGCACAGTCAACTTTGTATGGGTCAAGGCGCATGCGAATATTTCGGGAAATGAACGTGCGGACTCGTTGGCAAAACGAGCAATTACTGAGGGAGAGAGGTGTGACATCAAAGTACCCAAAAGCGATTTGCTGCCCTTAGTGAAAAGAAGAGCGTGGCAGAATTGGCAAAGCGATTTTAGAAAGTCGGATAAGGGATTATTCTATAAATTCAATCCTGTAGTTAGCAATAGACCTTGGCATTTCCGACATTACATGGGGAAGAAGGAGATAAAAACATTATGCCGAATGAGAGCTAATCATGGTCTCTGTAATTCCTACTGTCACAGGATTGGAATCTCAATCACTTCTTCATGCGCCAACTGCGGTGAAACTGATACATTGGAACATATTATTATGATTTGTCCTGCATATGCAAATGAAAGAGATGTGTTGTTCTCAAAAGTATCGGAATTAATTATCAATCCTTTCAATTACAGAACCATTCTCCAGTCACCCACTGTGGAATTATGTAGCGCCATCTGTAAATTCTTGAATTCCATCAATAGGAAAGTATAAGTTCTAATATGCAATAATGTTTATGTTATTAAAATCAAGAAAAATCATTATACAGTTTATTAGACTGAATAAATAAATATATAGTTAAGCTGGCTATGACTTCAAGCTAATGCAAAAAAAAAAAAAAAAAAAAAAAAAAAAAAGAAAAAAAAGTTCAATAAACAAAATAATACAAAGCGATTAAGTTAAGAATAGATATATATATATTTTTTTTTATTAGTACAAAGTTTAATTTCAAAAGGTGATGCGATGACTAACCTGTTGTGGTAGAAGTAATAAATAGTGTTGTTTTTTATTAATAAATTATATTCATAAAATCGATATTAATCAAGGATAATCGATATCTGTAATCGATATATTGCGATTGGCAGTGAAACACTATAGACTGTGTGACGTTATCTGAATGGGGGATTTGTCTTGTTCGACAAAAGCTCTTTCTCTAGAAGCTAGTTTGCCACCCCTTCTAAAAACCATCAACTGGTCACAATAATCTGCTAGGATGTTTATGTTCCTCTGCAGGCTAGAAGCATTATCAGAAACAAACACAACATCGTCAGCATACATAAGTAGCTTGATTATTATACCCCCAACTCTAACACCTGATTCTACACACGACGACAGATTATCCAAGAAAATGGAGAAAAGAAGAGGACTAAGAATACACCCCTGCCTAACACCCGAACCCACCTGGAACCAGTTGGAAATCCCCTCCCCTCCCTACCTCTAACTGCTGAGACCGAATTATTATATAAGGATTTAATAATATTAATAAATTTAGAAGAAACACCGAGATTACACAGCTTGAGTATTAAAGCCCTTCTGTCAACTCGGTCAAACGCAGCCTTGAAGTCGATAAAAAACAAAACAATTTTTGCCCTCTTCGCATTAGCCTTAAATTGACTAGATTCATTAATACAAACAAATTGTCCACAGTGGAGTAGCCACGACGAAATCCAGCCTGGGACTCACAAAGTAAATTGTTTGAGGTCACAAAGAAATCAAGGCGGCGAAAGAGAAGGGCAGAAAAAATCTTTGCGATTGCATCGATACAAGAAATACCTCTGTAATTCGCTGTATCGTTAATATCACCCTGCTTAAACAGAGGGAAGATTACCGATCTGCTGAACGAGGGAGGTGTAGTTCCCGCTCCGTAAATACAGTTACACAGAGGTAGGAGTCTGTTAAGAAAAACATCCGGAGCCAGGAGCTTTGTTATGTTTTAAATTACTGATGACCACCTTAAGCTCTTCAAAGTTAAAAGGAACATCTAAAATTTCAGAATAAATAGATGGCTCAGCAAAAGAAATAGACAAAGCACCTGAGTTAATATTCAATAAATTATCAAAGTGGGAATCCCATGACATCATAGTTATATTATTACTACAAATAAACTTTTTCCATTTAAATGTGTTGACCAGATGCCAAAATTGTTTTGAGTCATGTGTTACGTTAAGTTGCGTTGACAACTTACAGAGATACCCTTTCTTTTTCTCTAAATAAAGTAATTTAAAGAATCTCGCAGCCTCTTTATATGCAGTCCTAACAAAATTAGATTTCGTTTTTCGAAATAAATTTAGGAGACGAAACATTTTTTTTCTAACCCGTAAACAGTACCCATCAACCCATGGTTTTTTCGGGAAGTTCTTACAAAAGAGGGTTTTGAATAGGAAAAGGCCAACTGGATTTTATTGAATTAACCAAAGCATCTGTGTACTGTTGCACATCATTAAACGACGTTGGGACGCAAGCAATCAAGGACTCCAAATTTCGCTTATACTGTTCTTTACCAGAGTCTACCCACATGAGTTGGGGAAGAAGGGGCAAGCTAAAATCCTGTACAGTAGAACCAGACAGGATAGAGAAAAATAAAGGGAAGTGATCAGAGTATGGTTCGACAAGTACTTTGAAATCACTTATCACTGAAATAATATCTAGAGGAACACAACAGAAGTCTATTACTGAAGAGCCCATAACGCCAGAGAAAGTGAATTCTCCTTCAAAATCAGCAGGAAAGCGGCCATTAAGAATTATCAACCCAAAATCATCACAAATTTCAATGAATTTTTTACCGTTTTCATTGACCGTTTTGTCTCTAGAGTTTCTAAAAAGTCTACATAGATTATTATCAACAAATAAGTCATCTGGAAGAGGCTGGAGCTCACCCACTCTCGCATTAAAGTCGCCAACCAAGATCAATTTGTGTTGAGAATTGTTCAAAATATGACACAGTTTAAGAAAGTCAACATCCCACTGTATACATCAAAATTAAAAGATTTAACAAAAATTACATCTGTATCTAATATGTTAATGAAATGACAATTGGGCAAATTGGATTTAATCCCAAATAATTTACCCCCCTTGGCTCGACCAAACTTTGAGCTCCTGGTTGCAGAAACCCAACATAAATTATATCCTGAAAAATAGTTTACGTAAAAATTAAACTCATCTTGAACCATAAAGGTTTCAAATAAAATAAAAATATCATAACTTTTAAGAAAACACAAAAATAAGCTATCACTGATTTTAAATTTTAGACCATTAACATTGTAGGAAATCACTGAAACAAAGGAGGATGATGTAAGCAGATTTGTGGCGGCCTCGGGCAGACGGATTTTTCTCATACTGCTGGAGCTCTTTGAGATACTGGTGAGGAGGTGCCAACATCCTTTGAGAAGTTAACCTTTTGAGAAAAATAATCCTTTGGTAGGGTATTAGTGAAAAGTAGTGCAATAAAATCAGTCATGTCATGACCCACCAACTGATTTATTTTATTAGTTCCATCAACATCACCATATCTCAGACCTGTTAGCATGCACCACTCAAATGAGTCATTTTGAATCCTAAGACGATCTTCAGAGAGAAACACCTTGAGACTCCCGTTTAAACGGCCGATTTCACGTCTTAAAAGCAGCAATTTTATTCTCCTTCCTCGCACAGTTTCCGGCAGATCTTGATGAATCGAAAATCCGGTACCCTTCAATCTTCTTACAGACCTCAGTATTGCATATTTATCTTGAAGGCGAAAAAAGGTAACGAGAAGCGGCCTGTTATAAAGGTCATTACGTCCCAGAGGAAAAACAGAGATATCATTTTCACCAACATCAACATCCAGAACTTGTCTAGAAAAATCCTTTAGAATATGAGTAAGGTTTGACACCTCTGATGGTAAGGTTGTGACGCCTAGATCTAGTGTCAAGCACATCAATACGTTTTGTTTGTTCACCAGCTCTTGTTGAATCTCTTTAATTGAGTATTCTCTTCTCTGAGCCTCTTGTTTTCTTCACGGAGCTCTTTTATGTCATCTTTAGAAGCAACTGATGCTAATTTAGCATCCAACAATTCATTCATCAAAACTGACATGGATTTCATTAGCTAAGCTATAAAAGACGACCTACTTCTCCCAGCTCAGAAGTACCCGACGTAGGCATTGCTTCTTTATCAGATGAACTTCTTTTATACTCTCTTATATTAAATTCAGGGGTACTACGTATTCTTTTCGGACGAGTTAAAGAATGTTCAATCTTCGGGGGCATATGATAGCCAAGTTTTTTCGATTTTTTTTTTCCTTACTTGTTTAAAATATAAATCGCAAATTATAGCGAATAAAGAAAAAGAAAATAGAAGAAGTAATAATTACAGATCAACAAACTTCAATTAAAGAAAAAATTATTTAAACTTGCGTATTTAAGAGCGTACAGCTGCAGCTAGCAGACAGTGAGAATGTAGAGCGAGTGAGATAGAGATATACTCCCACTACTTGACTGGTAGAAGAGCGCCACTCATTCAAACAGTACAAAGTATCGTCAAATAATAACAAATAAGCCCCACCACTGCAAACAAACTCGTAACTTTGTCCAAATAGCAAAATTTACTGTTGACCTTGAGAAAAAGTGTAATTGTATTTTTCACAAGATTTTCTCGATGAAATATTTAAATCAACCGGAACTATAATTAAATAGAAGGAAAATGAAGCCACTCGTAACAAAATAAATTTCAAAAACAACTTATAACCACTACTAAACTGAAAAAAATACAGAGCACATTAATCAACGTGTTAACAGTACACTATCAAACGCCGAACTCTCCAATTTACTTACATATTTTCTTGTATTTCACATTTATATATTACTATTACTTGTACTAGCTTTTGACTGTCCATAAATTTTGCATTGCCTTTCTTCAAACTTTAGCTATTCTTATTAGTACAGTATACTGAAAATCCTATATCCCCCCCCCCCCACAAATAAAATGACTTGATAAACCAGCGTACGTTAACAACACTATTAAAATTTAGTTATAAAGTGTTCTTCAAAACATTCTATTTATTATACACTATTTTCTAATGTCTAATCATAATTTATAATAATTCCAATTTGTCATGAAACATACATACGTAATAACATACATATATACAACCAACAAGTGTGAGTGTAACGTTGAACGAATTCTCTCTACACGAAGTTGGTGAATTTGCTCTGACGAAGGATGAAAATCCGAAACCGATCAGGAACAAAATAAATATGCTTGCTGCGACGGATAAAATATCAGATGTAAAATAAAAAAGTTACTGTTTTTTTTAGCTTAACTAAACAAATAGTAAGATTTTTTGTTTTGTTACTTTGTACAGGTGCGCAACAGCTGAGGTCCTTTGCACCTATTGCACTTACTCTTTTTCTTATAATTCCATTTTTTTTAATGGTAACTTATCTACATTGCACTACTAAAAATTTAAAAACCTGATTCCTACACTTCATTCGTACCAACTCGAATGCACTCTAAACCTATCTGATCCATACTAGCTAATAAATACATGCATCCAAATAAATACATTCACACCATATAAAAGAAACCTAACCATACAAACTTATCATTCGCACCAAATTATATACATTATAGAGTAGAGTACTTGATATACCTCTACTCCAGTTTACTCTAATTCTACTATTTACAATAAAAATATTTACAAATATAAGCTAATCTTCTTTATAAAACGCAATCTACTATTTTAATTCAAAAAGAGCCACTTATAAATGTTGAAATAAGCCAATTTCTTTTAGATATTGCACAGTCTTGTTTACATTTTCAAAATTATCTTTCAGTGCATCCGTTAAAGAGTTAGGCATGCCTATATTCGCTCTCATTGTTGTGTACTTAGTATATGCAGAATTGTCATAGGTGAGCTGCAAACCTCGCATATCGGTTGTCTTTCCTCTCTGAACAGATAACTGTGAGTTAGCATCGTATGCCGATTCGCAGCCTTGCCAGCACTACTTCTTCCCGGCGAGATTCTCGATATGAAGTAAACCACTTTATTGGTGCACATTTAATTTTTCTTAGTTTATTCGAGAGAGGCGTGGCCACCCATTCTTTATTCCATGTAGAGAATATACGTTTTTTTTAGACAATTTCTCCAATCCAGAGACGAGACATATTCTTCTTTATTTATTATCAACGTTGCATCTTTGGCGGCTTTGTCAGCGGCTTCATTACGGATTATTCCAGCATGTCCTGGGATCCATAGGAAGATCACTTTTTTGTGGTTGTGTTTGCAAAGATAGATATTTGTCAGTATAAACTGTATTAAACTATTTTTAGAATCAAACTCTGACATTGCTTCAAGTGCATTTTTCGAATCTGTACAGATAATGAACTTATGTTCCGGGCTGTTTAATATATATTCCAAAGCTTTGTTGATTCCGTATAGCTCTGCCGTGAAGGCACTAGATATGTTGTTTAATGCATACCCATAAGATATATTATCGGCCACAAATGCAGCTTCCACATTAGTTCCAAGTAGGGTAGTTTGGTATGTTCTGGGCCATTGTATTATAAATTATTGTATTAAATTTAATTGTACTCTATATATATCATATTTTGTACTTCGTTTATTTTATATTGTTTAGTTTAAAATTTTTATTCTGGAAATATTTAGTTTAAGTTCATATTTTCTGTTGGTCCTATTTTTGATATGTATTTCAACCTTTGTACAGACCCTGAAGAAGGCAATAAATTTGCCGAAAAGTCGGTAGAAATTTAAAAAAGAGTTCTTTTGTTTGACCGAACCTCAAAATCCATTTTCAACATTGAATACAACGGTCGTAACGAACACCAAAAACATTACAAATTATATATTAAATTATAAATATAAATAAATTATAAATAATTAAATTATAAATATAAATAAATTATAAATAATTAAATTATAAATATAAATAAATTATAAATAATTAAATAAAATGAAATAAAAAAGTTGTTTGACCTGGAATCGAACCTTAATTGGTGAGTTAGAAGTCGGTAATGCAAACCACTAGACCAAAGCGGTCACTTAGTTCATAGTTGTAAATTATCATATATAAGTATGTGACCCTTGGGAACATCTTTTTTATTATTTCACATTAGTTAACAACAATTATAGGGCATTTTTAACATATCTTTTAATAATTGACATTAATATAGACAATTGAAATGGTGATTATGTAAGTTAATTGATATATCTTAAACGTCCAACACAATAAACGTTATTAGCAAATAAGATTGATGTGGGTGGGAGAACAAAAAATAAACAAGTTACAAAACAACAAGCAAACTAATGGGTAATTATGTGAGAATAAGATAAATTGGCATATTAATGTATTAAACAACATCTTAAGACATAAAAATGTTAAAACAGTTGCAAACTAATGGTAAAACAAGTAAAAAAATTGATAAATAGCTATGTGGGTGAAAATAAAACCAATTGACATATTAATGTATTTATTATTAAACAACATCTTAAGACATAAATAAGGTACAAAACAACAAGCAAACTATGTGGGTGAAAATCAAACAAAAATTGACATATTAATGTATTTATTATTCATCTTAAGACAAAAAAATGTTAAAACAGTTGCAAACTAATGGTGAATATGTGACAATAAAACAAGTAAAAATTGACATATCTGAAAACACATTTTTAGGCACAAACATATTAAAAATCATTATATAGCAAACTAAATTGAGTTAAAACTAATGATTTATTTATTTATTTCCCAGAAAAAAAGATCAATACATCCTTATTGGCAAGGTCAAGTATAATATAATTTAAAATCACATAATTGTCAAGGCAAAACTTAATTTCAAAATATTCCTGTATCTTTAATCTTAAATATAATTTAAATTCACAAAATTGTCAAGATAAAAACTTAATTTTAAAATATTCATGTATCTCATACAGCGGGTGAGCTAATAACAGTTTTTTAACACTAGCTTTGAAACACTTCAAATTCTTATTTTTTATATTCGCTGGTAAATAATTATAAAACGAGATGGACAAACTATTGAAGCTGGTACGAACTTTTGTCAACCTGTTTCTACTCTGAACAAGATTATTGCGCCTTCTGGTGAAATGGTCATGAACTTGCGAAAAACTTATAAATTGGCCTTCATTGCACTTTACGTAGACGAGGCATTGGAAAATAAATATGGCTGGTAGTGTCATTATATTCAATTTCTTAAACCAAGAACGACAAGGTACTTTCGAGTCTAAACCCAAAATAACTCTAATTGCCTTCTTTTGTAACCTAAGTATTTTTTTGCATTCGGCAGCATTACCCCAAATTATAGTACCATAGCACAAATGGCTATGAACATACGCAAAATATGCCAACTTTAAAGCTTCCAAGTCAACCGACATTCTTAATTTTCGAAAGACATAGATTCCACGAGACCTTTACCCATGACATTATTAACTTGATCTGTACAGTTCAGTTTTGAATCTATGAGAATGCCTAAGAAATTGATAGCTTTTTCAGCCCCACCATATTTCCTAATTTGATAAAATCTCTTTAATTTTATCCTGGTTTAGACTTAGCTTATTAGCAGCACATCAATCGAATATAGATTTATTGCAGTTATTAACGGATGTGTTATCTGCATTTCTAACCTGTACCGCAAGATCATCGGCATATAAATATGCATAAATATATCATCGTTATCAAACATTGCCGGTAGATCGTTAATGTAAACCAAGAATAGTAGAGGTCCCATAATAGACCCTTGGGGCACACCATACTTGAGCTACAGTAGAGAAGAGTACTTACCGCCTTTATACACCGCTGCCAATCTATTCAACAAATAGGAAGACATAAATTTGACTGACAAATCATTAAACCCATACCACTTTATTTTTCCTAATAATATGCCATGCAAAACGGTATCAAAGGCCTTGGATAAATCAAACAACTTGATCAACAGCGAATCCGTGTTTTCCAAGGCTCCGTGGCTCCATTTCACAAAATCTGTAAGGGCATTAATAGTTCCTCGTCCAGTTCTGAATCCAAACTGTCTAGCAGATAATAACACATTTGTCTCAAAGTGATCCTGTGTTTGCTTGTATAACAACTTTTCAAAAACCTTCGAAACCACAGGAATTAGAGAAACTGGTCTGAAGTTGGTGATGTCATTATAAGAACCAGTTTTATGGATTGGAACTACCCTAGCCAATTTAAAAAAATTTGGGTAATACCCCACTCTCAGACAGCTATTTATCAGATATGAAAGGGGTTCAGACAGAATATCCGCTATATTCTTCAATATAAAGCTGCTGAGGCCATAAATATCCTGACTCTTATTTAATTTTAAGTTCCATATTGCATCATACATCTCCTCAACTTTAACCATTCTATAACCGAAGGAACAAGTCTTCCTACCCAATCTCTTTAGATAATAATTATAATTTTCATTGGAAACAGGAATATTTTCAACGAGTTTATTCACCGATTGAACAAAATGCACATTAAACTCATCCGCAGTATAGCCAACGTATTGTCAGATTTTTTATCCAATGCGTTTGTCTCGCTTTTAATTATATGCCAAATAGATTTACAACTATTGGCGGATTGTTTTATCAAATCACTATTAAATTTAATTTTCGCCAGTTTAATTCGTTTTCGATATTCCCTTTTCTTATTATGATAAGCATTTAGAATGGTATGAGAAGGACAAGATCTAAACAGATCATATAACAGATCCAATCCTCTTTTCAAATTCGCAAGTTCACCATCATACCAACCCTTCACCGAACATCTCTCACGAATCAAACACTCCACCAACGGAAAAGCAATGTCAGCAGAATCAGTTAACCATGACAAAAGCATTTCAGCTCCATCCTCCAGTTTCTTCTCATCATCCAATATCGCGAGAGGGTATACATTTTTCAAGTCAAAATTTTTTAAATTTGCTCTAAAATTGTACAAAGTGCTTATATCAACTTTTCTTATTATCAAGCGCTTGCCATTTTTAATCCTTTTAGGAGTCACAATTTTGCAATGAATTGGAAGATGATCGGATATAACATAGTTGATTACTTGAGCCATTACATAATCATTAGCAATTGAAGTTGCAATGTTATCAATGCACGACTTGCTATCGTTAAGAATACGGGTTGGCTCATTGATTAAAAATTGCATATTAAATGACTTCATGACAGAAAGAAGGTCTAGCAATTTAGGCGATGATTTATTGAAGTTTATATTAAAATCTCCCGTTACAATGAAACTTTTCTTAAACTTCCACAAGTTAGATAAAATCGCAAGCACTCTGATAAGTTACTAGAGAAATCATTAAAATTACCAGCTGGAGGACGATATAAATTTATGACAACTATATCCAGGTTATCAATTAGCACAGCACCAATTTCTATAGTTCCTTCAATACAGAACTTATCCAAGTTAATCTCAGTGCAATTAAATACCTTCTTAATATATATAGATACTCCTCAATGAATCATTTTAGTTCTACAATAGCTTGAAACAATTCTATAACCAGAAGGAACATACAGATCAATCTTTTCATATCTTAACCAGTGTTCAGCCACGCAAAGTAAGTCTATGTTAAATCTGTTTACCAATAGTTCCAGATCGCTCTCCTTAGATCTAATACATTGCACATTAATAAATAAAATGTTAAAGGAGATTTTTTTTTTTTTGTTGGCCGTTAGTTATAATATGAAAACAAGAATTAGTTGGCTTCACGACCAATTCAGGGTAAAAATCAATAAACCAAAAAAAATATAACTTTTTTTTTAATTGTTTTTTAATAATAATTAACACGTTCGACGTTTCGACAAACTTTGTTTGTCTTCTTCAGGAACAATACAAAACAAAAATAAATAAAGAGTTATAAACATAAAAAATTATAAAATAAACCACAAACAAAAAACAAAATACATTGGTGAGATTACAGTAGAAATCATTACAGACTGTAACATTTCTACTGTAATCTCACCAATGTATTTTGTTTTTTGTTTGTGGTTTATTTTATAATTTTTTATGTTTATAACTCTTTATTTATTTTTGTTTTGTATTGTTCCTGAAGAAGACAAACAAAGTTTGTCGAAACGTCGAACGTGTTAATTATTATTAAAAAACAATTAAAAAAAAAGTTATATTTTTTTTGGTTTATTGATTTTTACCCTGAATTGGTCGTGAAGCCAACTAATTCTTGTTTTCATAAAATGTTAAAGGCATTAAGTTTCTTAGAGGGTATGTCTGAACTCATAATCTTACTTAAACAGTAGTCGTCATGATTCATTCTAAAAAATTAGGTGCATCCTGGTCTCTGTCTCCAGTTATAACTAAAATAACTTTACTGAAAAAAGCAGCTAGAACACTAACGCCCTTTCTGTTGAACAAATCTCTGCATCTATTATAACACCGTCTATTCAAAATATCAGTTGGAATATAAATTAGGTTTTGAAAGTATTTCGTTAAATTCATAATGTACGAATTTATTTTTTTTATTTCTCGATTTAACAGAGACCAGTCTGGCAAGTCGTATCTAAGAGGAATCCCTCTGACTATAACTGCGATATTCTTATTTAACTTTACAATTCTATCAACTATGACATTTACCACATTCATTCCATTATCATTAGCAACATCCTCACAACCAAACATAAAACACACAATATTATCTTGCGATATGGTAGATAATGCCGCCCCAGAGACTACTGCTTCGGCAGGTGCATAACTCTTAATTGTCGACGTAATGGAGATATCATCCCTGCTTAATTTATGTTGCAGCGAATGACGAAAGCCTCGAGCATTCTCATCACCAAAAATTGTGATGTTAGTAATTTTCGGACTAGAATTTACTTTTTTTTTCGGTTTGAGAAGTGCCTTGACCAGCGTTGTTACTCCGATCCAGTGTTTCGCGCAGCTTAGTATTTTTCGTTTTCTTTCTCCGTTTCTTCGATGATATAGTGACCCAATTCTGTAAAACATCTAAATTTTCTTCATACTCAGTCTGGGTTTCTTGCTCATTGGATGCTTCCTTGTGCGTTACTATTTCATCATGTAGACAACAAGTAGCATCTTGAATATCAGTATTAGAAGATTTATCGCATGAATCATTTCTATTGTGCAAGCGTTGCTCCAATTCAATTATTCTTTGCATAAGAGCATCCCTTTGTTCTAGTAATTGTTTTATGCGGTCAGAGAAATCCAAATCTGATGTCTGGGTAAAAGATGAGTTCATAACTGCCTGATCGGTTTGACTACCGGCACTACGCTTAGATCGGACGCTAGCGACTTTCTGTAGTCTTGTCTTTGGGCTAAAATAATTAGTCGGCAAAGATGGAGATGGCATTTCAATAATATAATCTATAAAGATAAATTGCAATAAGATAAGCAATCAATATAACAGATTTTCATTCGCAGATTTCGATGAAATAAAATAATCTAGTAATAACCATAAATTATAATGAGTGGAAAGTTAATAAGATAGATAAAAAAAAAAAAAAAGTATAAAATCTAACTTTTACGTATCACAATTGAGATTGTATTTACAAATTGTCAATGGCTATATTATGTTATCTCATTTACCTCTAGTATTTATTTCTATATAACAGAAGCAGAATAACTCCAATATTGGTCAACAAACTTCAGCCGAACCAGACTATCCCCACTCCTCGTGAGAAATTCACTACACGGGCTTAGATTAATCTATTACCTTTGCCGTTAATTTATTTTCACTATTATCTACAAAACAGCTCGATAAATTTTGACAAAATTACACCATGATGTAAAACACCAATGAACAAATATACTGTTCAAATTTTTATGTTCAAGTCACTTTTTAAACCCCTCAAACTTTAGTTAAAACAGACACGAAGTGAACACTTCGAAGCTTTGAACTGAACTGATTGAATAAGGTAATAAAAACTCCCACACAAAATATTAATGTAATTACGAAAACAATTTATAACATATATTGACAACGTGTGAGTCACATCTTTGTGTTGGAAAAAAAATAAACAGCTTAATTGATAGGTCATAAACACAACAGGCATGCTGAAGTCTAACAAACTATTAAATAAACATTTTTTTGATACAATTACTTAACCTAACATTTTAAACATCCAGAAATATTAAGATTGGGTAGGCTGAGTTAAAAAAACAATTCAAGTTTTAAGTTGGTTTTAGTTTAAATAATAGCTCATGGTGATTGAATAAACACCTCTATTGATGTAATTACATGGCATTTAGTGAATATGTGAGAAAAGTGTAATATAAATGCTTAAACGTACCCAATAAACATCACTATACCACATAATGGAGGTGAGAATAAGGTAGAAATAATACAAATTAATTGACATAACTAAAACACAACATTTTAAAGAAATAATACAAATTAATTGACATAACTAAAACACAACATTTTAATATTAAAAAAAACATTATATATATCAAGCTAATGGCAATTATGTGAGATGGTGAGATGAAAAAAATAATGCAAGGTAATTGGCATATTTAAAACATCTTAAACCTAAAAAAAGAATGTAATTATATAAGAATAGTAGGGGAAAATAAAAACGCAACATTTTCTTAGGCGCAAATAAAATTAAATCATTATATATAGCAAACTAATGTTTTTTGATACAATTACTTAACCTAACATTTTAAACACAGAAATATTAAGATTGAGTAGGCTGAGGTAAATTTTACATATCTTTTAAGTTGGTGTTACAGCCTAAATAATAGCTCATAGCGATTGAATAAACCTTGCAAACGATGTAATTACATGGCATTTAGTGAATATGTGAGAAAAGTGGCCTAAACGTCACAGAAAAACACAGCATTTTCTTAGATTCAAATAATACAAAATGACATAACTAAAACGCAACATTATATATAACAAGGGCGAAAAAATAATACAAAATGGTATATGTAAAACGTCTTAAACATAAAAAAGAATGTAAGAATAGTGGGGGATAATTGAAAAACACAACATTTTCTTAGGCATAAATAAAATTAAATCATTATATATAGCAAACTAATTGAGGTATAAATAATACAAATGGTATATTTAAAGAACTCAACATTGTAAGGTGTAAGGGAGTTAAAATAATAATTACAATAATAACAGTGAATATAAAATATTAGAAAGTCTAAGTGGGTCACTGTATACGGGCAAACGGTGGCATTGTTATGAAAACTGAAAGCGCTGCACCAGCAATACAGACGAATAATAAGGTTGAACAGGTGAGTCAGTAGTAAGCTGCCGACTGGCCAGTGCATTTCAAATTCTGGATTAGAGTTTCTTCTTGTGTGTGTTGCTGGACTGCCGAATTTGCAGCATGCGGCGGTATTGCCTGGCCATCTGTAAGTACTTATAATTCTTTCTGGGGGGGCGTGGCCACTCGATGCAAGGGTCTGGGGTGTGAGTAACCAAAGAAAACGCAGATACAACTATGCCACCGTTTCTCCCCGTAGCCTGATTTGGGGTTATATTGGATTATGGTTTTATTGTTTTGTTAGTTCTAGGGTGTTGGGTATATTTAACGTTAAAATATTAGACTTGTATGGGTGTTGTAGTGTTAAGGTAGCGTAATTAGTAATGTATTGGCTCTTCGCGTACATTTAGGACAATTATAAAGGCTGGAGGCGCGGCAACTATCCGAGACAACGGTGAAACCTGATTGCCCGGTTCCGCCGAGGAGGGAAATGGGGCTACAGAACCTCATTAAGCCATGGTCGGGCGCAGAGGGCGAACCACCCGTAGAGGAATTCCTGAAAGAGATCGAAATGGTTGCGGACAGCGGGGGTTGGTCGGATGCGGACAAAAAAGTGATATGCCGGCTGAAAACATCTGTGGCTCTGTAGCCCCATTTCCCTCCTCGGCGGAACCGGGCAATAGGTTTCACCGTTGTCTCGGATAGTTGCCGCGCCTTCAGCCGCAGCCGTAGGTTTTCCACTTCCTGTTCGCGCTGCGCGTAAGCCTGGTTGGCCTTCCGGAGGGCCTCCAGCTCCTTCCTCAAGTTATCCTCCTGTGTAGCCTCCATAGGTTTATTCAATCGCTATGAGCTATTATTTAGGCTGTAACACCAACTTAAAAGATATGTAAAATTTACCTCAGCCTACTCAATCTTAATATTTCTGTGTTTAAAATGTTAGGTTAAGTAATTGTATCAAAAAACATTAGTTTGCTATATATAATGATTTAATTTTATTTGCGCCTAAGAAAATGTTGCGTTTTTATTTTCCCCCACTATTCTTATATAATTACATTCTTTTTTTAGGTTTAAGATGTTTTAAATATGCCAATTACCTTGCATTATTTTTTTCATGTCACATAATTGCCATTAGCTTGATATATATAATGTTTTTTTTAATATTAAAATGTTATGTTTTAGTTATGTCAATTAATTTGTATTATTTCTTTAAAATATTGTGTTTTAGTATGTCAATTAATTTGTATTATTTCTTTAAAATGTTGTGTTTTAGTTATGTCAATTAATTTGTATTATTTCTACCTTATTCTCACCTCCATTATGTGGTATAGTGATGTTTATTGGGTACGTTTAAGCATTTATATTACACTTTTCTCACATATTCACTAAATGCCATGTAATTACATCGTTTGCAAGGTTCATTCAATCGCCATGAGCTATTATTTAGGCTCTAACACCAACTTAAAAGATATGTAAAACTTAACTTGTTTTTTAACTCAGCCTACCCAATCTTAATATTTCTGCATGTTTAAAATGTTAGGTTAAGTAATTGTATCAAAAAAATGTTTATTTAATAGTTTGTTAGACTTCAGCATGCCTGTTGTGTTTATGACCTATCAATTAAGCTGTTTATTTTTTTTCCAACACAAAGATGTGACTCACACGTTGTCAATATATGTTATAAATTGTTTTCGTAATTACATTAATATTTTGTGTGGGAGTTTTTATTACCTTATTCAATCAGTTCAGTTCAAAGCTTCGAAGTGTTCACTTCGTGTCTGTTTTAACTAAAGTTTGAGGGGTTTAAAAAGTGACTTGAACATAAAAATTTGAACAGTATATTTGTTCATTGGTGATTTACATCATGGTGTAATTTTGTCAAAATTTATCGAGCTGTTTTGTAGATAATAGTGAAAATAAATTAACGGCAAAGGTAATAGATTAATCTAAGCCCGTGTAGTGAATTTCTCACGAGGAGTGGGGATAGTCTGGTTCGGCTGAAGTTTGTTGACCAACATTGGAGTTATTCTGCTTTTATTATATAGAAATAAATACTAGAGGTAAATGAGATAACATAATATAGCCATTGACAATTTGTAAATACAGTCTCAATTGTGGTACGTAAAAGTTAGATTTTATATATTTTTTTTTTTTTTATCTATCTTATTAACTTTCCACTCATTATAATTTATGGTTATTACTAGATTATTTTATTTCATCGAAATTTGCGAATGAAAATCTGTTATATTGATTGCTTATCTTATTGCAATTTATCTTTATAGATTATATTATTGAAATGCCATCTCCATCTTTGCCGACTAATTATTTTAGCCCAAAGACAAGACTACAGAAAGTCGCTAGCGTCCGATCTAAGCGTAGTGCCGGTAGTCAAACCGATCAGGCAGTTATGAACTCATCTTTTACCCAGACATCAGATTTGGATTTCTCTGACCGCATAAAACAATTACTAGAACAAAGGGATGCTCTTATGCAAAGAATAATTGAATTGGAGCAACGCTTGCACAATAGAAATGATTCATGCGATAAATCTTCTAATACTGATATTCAACTTGTTTTCTACATGATGAAATAGTAACGCACAAGGAAGCATCCAATGAGCAAGAAACCCAGACTGAGTATGAAGAAAATTTAGATGTTTTACAGAATTGGGTCACTATATCATCGAAGAAACGGAGAAAGAAAAAGAAAAATACTAAGCTGCGCGAAACACTGGATCGGAGTAACAACGCTGGTCAAGGCACTTCTCAAACCGAAAAAAAGTAAATTCTAGTCCGAAAATTACTAACATCACAATATTTGGTGATGAGAATCTCGAGGCTTTCGTCATTCGCTGCAACATAAATTAAGCAGGGATGATATCTCCATTACGTCGACAATTAAGAGTTATGCACCTGCCGAAGCAGTAGTCTCTGGGGCGGCATTATCTACCATATCGCAAGATAATATTGTGTGTTTTATGTTTGGTTGTGAGGATGTTGCTAATGATAATGGAATGAATGTGGTAAATGTCATAGTTGATAGAATTGTAAAGTTAAATAAGAATATCGCAGTTATAGTCAGAGGGATTCCTCTTAGATACGACTTGCCAGACTGGTCTCTGTTAAATCGAGAGATAAAAAAAATAAATTCGTACATTATGAATTTAACGAAATACTTTCAAAACCTAATTTATATTCCAACTGATGTTTTGAATAGACGGTGTTATAATAGATGCAGAGATTTGTTAAACAGAAAGGGCGTTAGTGTTCTAGCTGCTTTTTTCAGTAAAGTTATTTTAGTTATAACTGGAGACAGAGACCAGGATGCACCAAATTTTTTAGAATGAATCATGACGACTACTGTTTAAGTAAGATTATGAGTTCAGACATACCCTCTAAGAAACTTAATGCCTTTAACATTTTATGAAAACAAGAATTAGTTGGCTTCACGACCAATTCAGGGTAAAAATCAATAAACCAAAAAAAATATAACTTTTTTTTTAATTGTTTTTTAATAATAATTAACACGTTCGACGTTTCGACAAACTTTGTTTGTCTTCTTCAGGAACAATACAAAACAAAAATAAATAAAGAGTTATAAACATAAAAAATTATAAAATAAACCACAAACAAAAAACAAAATACATTGGTGAGATTACAGTAGAAATGTTAAGTCTGTAATGAAAGGGTGTAATCAATGTATTTTGTTTTTTGTTGGTGGTTTATTTTATAATTTTTTATGTTTATAACTCTTTATTTATTTTTGTTTTGTATTGTTCCTGAAGAAGACAAACAAAGTTTGTCGAAACGTCGAACGTGTTAATTATTATTAAAAAACAATTAAAAAAAAAAGTTATATTTTTTTTGGTTTATTGATTTTTACCCTGAATTGGTCGTGAAGCCAACTAATTCTTGTTTTCATATTATAACTAACGGCCAACAAAAAAAAAAAAATCTCCTTTAACATTTTATTTATTAATGTGCAATGTATTAGATCTAAGGAGAGCGATCTGGAACTATTGGTAAACAGATTTAACATAGACTTACTTTGCGTGGCTGAACACTGGTTAAGATATGAAAAGATTGATCTGTATGTTCCTTCTGGTTATAGAATTGTTTCAAGCTATTGTAGAACTAAAATGATTCATTGAGGAGTATCTATATATATTAAGAAGGTATTTAATTGCACTGAGATTAACTTGGATAAGTTCTGTATTGAAGGAACTATCGAGATTGGTGCTGTGCTAATTGATAACCTGGATATAGTTGTTATAAATTTATATCGTCCTCCAGCTGGTAATTTTAATGATTTCTCTAGTAACTTATCAGAGTGCTTGCGATTTTTATCTAACTTGTGGAAGTTTAAGAAAAGTTTCATTGTAACGGGAGATTTTAATATAAATTTCAATAAATCATCGCCTAAATTACTAGACCTTCTTTCTGTCATGAAGTCATTTAATATGCAATTTTTAATCAATGAGCCAACCCGTATTCTTAACGATAGCAAGTCGTGCATTGATAACATTGCAACTTCAATTGCTAATGATTATGTAATGGCTCAAGTAATCAACTATGTTATATCCGATCATCTTCCAATTCATTGCAAAATTGTGACTCCTAAAAGTATTAAAAATGGTAAGCGCTTGATAATAAGAAAAGTTGATGTAAGCACTTTGTACAATTTTAGAGCAAATTTAAAAAATTTTGACTTGAAAAATGTATACCCTCTCGCGATATTGGATGATGAGAAGAAACTGGAGGATGGAGCTGAAATGCTTTTGTCATGGTTAACTGATTCTGCTGACATTGCTTTTCCGTTGGTGGAGTGTTTGATTCGTGAGAGATGTTCGGTGAAGGGTTGGTATGATGGTGAACTTGCGAATTTGAAAAGAGGATTGGATCTGTTATATGATCTGGTTAGATCTTGTCCTTCTCATACCATTCTGAATGCTCATCATAATAAGAAAAGGGAATATCGAAAACGAATTAAACTGGCGAAAATTAAATTTAACAGTGATTTGATAAAAAAATCCGCCAATAGTTGTAAATCTATTTGGCATATAATTAAAAGCGAGACAAACGCATTGGATAAAAAATCTGACAACTACGTATGAGTTTAATGTACGGATATACATGCTATACTGCGGATGAGTTTAATGTGCATTTTGTTCAATCGGTGAATAAACTCGTTGAAAATATTCCTGTTTCCAATGAAAATTATAATTATTATCTAAAGAGATTGGGTAGGAAGACTTGTTCCTTCGGTTATAGAATGGTTAAAGTTGAGGAGATGTATGATGCAATATGGAACTTAAAATTAAATAAGAGTCAGGATATTTATGGCCTCAGCAGCTTTATATTGAAGAATATAGCTGATATTCTGTCTGAACCCCTTTCATATCTGATAAATAGCTGTCTGAGAGTGGGGTATTACCCAAATGTTTTTAAATTGGCTAGGGTAGTTCCAATCCATAAAACTGGTTCTTATAATGACATCACCAACTTCAGACCAGTTTCTCTAATTCCTGTGGTTTCGAAGGTTTTTGAAAAGTTGTTATACAAGCAAACACAGGATCACTTTGAGACAAATGGGTTGTTATCTGCTAGACAGTTTGGATTCAGAACTGGACGAGGAACTATTAATGCCCTTACAGATTTTGTGAAATGGAGCCACGGAGCCTTGGAAAACACGGATTCGCTGTTGATCAAGTTGTTTGATTTATCCAAGGCCTTTGATACCGTTTTGCATGGCATATTATTAGGAAAAATAAAGTGGTATGGGTTTAATGATTTGTCAGTCAAATTTATGTCTTCCTATTTGTTGAATAGATTGGCAGCGGTGTATAAAGGCGGTAAGTACTCTTCTCTACTGCAGCTCAACTATGGTGTGCCCCAAGGGTCTATTATGGGACCTCTGCTATTCTTGGTTTACATTAACGATCTACCGGCAATGTTTGATAACGATGATATAATTATGCCATATTTATATGCCGATGATCTTGCGGTACAGGTTAGAAATGCAGATAACACATCCGTTAATAACTGCATTAAATCTATATTCGATTGGTGTGCTGCTAATAAGCTAAGTCTAAACCAGGATAAAATTAAAGAGATTTCTATCAAATTAGGAAATTATGGTGGGGCTGAAAAAGCTATCAATTTCTTAGGCATTCTCATAGATTCAAAACTGAACTGGACAGATCAAGTTAATAATGTCATGGGTAAAGTGTCTCGTGGAATCTATGTCTTACGAAAATTAAGAATGTCGGTTGACTTGGAAACTTTAAAGTTGGCATATTTTGCGTATGTTCATAGCCATTTGTACTATGCTACTATAATTTGAGGTAATGCTGCCGAATGCAAAAAAATACTTAGGTTACAAAAGAAGGCAATTAGAGTTATTTTGGGTTTAGACTCGAAAGTACCTTGTCGTTCTTGGTTATTATTTGAATCTAAGAAAATGCTGTGTTTTTTTTTTGATATGTCAATTTTCTGTGACGTTTAGGCCACTTTTCTCACATATTCACTAAATGCCATGTAATTACATCGTTTGCAAGGTTTATTCAATCGCTATGAGCTATTATTTAGGCTGTAACACCAACTTAAAAGATATGTAAAATTTACCTCAGCCTACTCAATCTTAATATTTCTGTGTTTAAAATGTTAGGTTAAGTAATTGTATCAAAAAACACTAGTTTGCTATATATAATGATTTAATTTTATTTGCGCCTAAGAAAATGTTGCGTTTTTATTTTCCCCCACTATTCTTATATAATTACATTCTTTTTTTAGGTTTAAGATGTTTTAAATATGCCAATTACCTTGCATTATTTTTTTCATGTCACATAATTGCCATTAGCTTGATATATATAATGTTTTTTTTAATATTAAAATGTTATGTTTTAGTTATGTCAATTAATTTGTATTATTTCTTTAAAATATTGTGTTTTAGTATGTCAATTAATTTGTATTATTTCTTTAAAATGTTGTGTTTTAGTTATGTCAATTAATTTGTATTATTTCTACCTTATTCTCACCTCCATTATGTGGTATAGTGATGTTTATTGGGTACGTTTAAGCATTTATATTACACTTTTCTCACATATTCACTAAATGCCATGTAATTACATCAATAGAGGTGTTTATTCAATCACCATGAGCTATTATTTAAACTAAAACCAACTTAAAACTTGAATTGTTTTTTTAACTCAGCCTACCCAATCTTAATATTTCTGGATGTTTAAAATGTTAGGTTAAGTAATTGTATCAAAAAAATGTTTAATAGTTTGTTAGACTTCAGCATGCCTGTTGCGTTTATGACCTATCAATTAAGCTGTTTATTTTTTTTCCAACACAAAGATGTGACTCACACGTTGTTAATATATGTTATAAATTGTTTTCGTAATTACATTAACATTTTGTGTGGGAGTTTTTATTACCTTATTCAATCATCATTAGTTTTAACTCAATTTAGTTTGCTATATAATGATTTTTAATATGTTTGTGCCTAAAAATGTGTTTTTAGATATGTCAATTTTTACTTGTTTTATTGTCACATATTCACCATTAGTTTGCAACTGTTTTAACATTTTTTTGTCTTAAGATGAATAATAAATACATTAATATGTCAATTTTTGTTTGATTTTCACCCACATAGTTTGCTTGTTCTTTTGTGCCTTATTTATGTCTTAAGGTGAATAATAAATACATTAATATGTCAATTTGTTTTATTTTCACCCACATAGCTATTTATCAATTTTTTGCTTGTTTTACCATTAGTTTGCAACTGTTTTAACATTTTTATGTCTTAAGATGAATAATAAATACATTAATATATCAATTTGTTTTATTTTCACCCACATAGCTATTTATCAATTTTTTTACTTGTTTTACCATTAGTTTGTAACTGTTTTAACATTTTTATGTCTCAAGATGTTGTTTAATACATTAATATGCCAATTTATCTTATTCTCACATAATTACCAATTAGTTTGCTTGTTGTTCTGTAACTTGTTCATTTTTTGTTCTCCCACCCGCTGCTAATAACGTTTATTGTGTTGGACGTTTAAGATATATCAATTAACTTACATAATCACCATTTCAATTGTCTATATTAGTGTCAATTATTAAAAGATAATTGTTATAATTGTTGTTAACTAATGTGAAATAAATGTTAAAATACCTTGTTTTATTTTCCTAGGCCACATACTTATATATGACAATTTACTACTATGAACTAAGTGACCGCTTTGGTCTAGTGGTTTGCATTGCCGTCTTCTGACTCAACAATTAAGGTTCGATTCCAGGTTAAACAACTTTTTTATTTCATTTTATTTAATTATTTATAATTTATTTATATTTATAATTTAATATATAATTTGTAATTTAATAGTCTTCGAATTGAATGATAATTAATTGGATGACGTCATCGATTAAGCTCATTGATTTGGATGAGGGAGCGCCCTCGGTCTCGACCAATAAAAGTAACATAGCCCCTGGCCCAGAACATACCTAACTACCCACCCTACTGTTCCAAGTTTTGAACCATCTGTAAATACTTGTTTGTATTCTTTGTATTTGTTGGCAGTTGTTTCCAGGAATATCTTTCGATAGATGTAACTTGGAGCATTGTCTTTTTTGTGTTTACAGAGGTAATAATCTACCGAAGGTCTCTCTAATAACCAAGGTTCTATCGTCTGCGGCATTAAATCTTGTCTCATGGTATTTCTAAGTTGTTTTCCTTACAGAAGTCGTGGAATCGAATTCCTAGTGGCTTAGATCTATTGCTCTTATTATACAAATCTAGCAAATTAGGAGAAAAAATAATTTTATGTGCGATATGCTCTTGTAATGGTAATAATCTTGCCGCATAGTTGCACATCAGTATATTTCTTCTCATGGACAATGAAGGTTCACAACTTTCCATGAGAAGGCTATCCATCGGACTTGATTTCAGTGCTCCTAAAGACATTCTGATTGTGGATAGGGTTAATCAAACGCAGTACAGTGTTCCTTGCCGAACTGTATACGATGCAACCGTAGTCTATTTTACTACGAACGAAGGCTTTATAGAAGTTCAGTATATTGTATCGGTCAGCTCCCCAAGCCGTTCCTCTTAGAACTTTAATTGCATTTAGCGTTTTGATGCATCTCTGCTTTGTTTCTTTCAGATGGGGTCGCCATGTTAATTTTTTATCAAAGATAATTCCTAGATATTTTACTTTGTCTAAGCAAGGTATGGATCGCCATTTAAGTTTAGATTTACTATTGGTTGTACTTTTCGGAATCTGTGAAAATGAATGCAACTACTTTTATTTGGGGAAAAACGAAGGCCATTTTTTTCTGACCAGTCCTCTAAATTGTGGATTACTTTCTGTAATTCCTGTTGTGATTTGATAAAGTGCTTAGAACTACTGAAAGTGACAAGATCATCAGCATAGAGCATTCCCTGGACAGGTGCTTCCATACATTCTAATAAGCTATTTATAGCTATTAAGAACAGAACGGAACTTAATATGCTGCCCTGAGGCACACCATTTTCTTGAATATGAAGATAGTACATTTCCAATCCTGACTTTGAAAGTGGTGCGTTTTTTTAAAAATTTTTGTATAAATGTAGGAAGATTTCCTCTGAAGTTCCACTGACGCAATTGCTTCAGTATTGTGAAACGCCAAACCATGTCGAATGCCCTTTCTATATCATAAAATACCGCGATGAAGTGATGCTTTTGTAGCAAAGCCTTTTGAATGGAATGTTCAAGAACTACAAGAGCGTCCAAAGTGCTATGGTTTCGACGGAATCCAAGTTGTGCGCTGTTTAGCAATTTCTTGGATTCTAGACACCAAATAAATCGCCTGTTTACTATTCTTTCGAAAGTTTTACAAAGGTAGCTTGTCAGTGAATTGGACGATATGATGTAGGTTCGCTTATATTTTTTCCTGGCTTTAATACGGGTATAATAATGGCAGTGTTCCAAGCTTTTGGGAACTGATTAGTGAGCCCAATTTTATTTAAAAAATTAAGTATGTAGGCTTTATTTTCTGAAGTGAGATTTTTTATGAATTTGTAAGGGACATTGTCTTAGTAGAGGGAGAAAGAGAGATCTGGCGCATGACGTCATCAACGTCGGATCCAAATCCCTCCTCCCCACCATGTGGGTGGGGGGTGGGGGTAATATAAGAAAAAAGTTTTTTAAAATACTCCTAGCTTCGATCCTGCGATCTTTTACTCCAAAAGTCAGCAGCTCTAACCACTAGACCATCAGTGTTACTGGTAAAAATATGTATTATTTAAGTTCTATCAAGTTGGGGTGGTCACTCCGCCTTTCCTCGCCGTAGCTGTGCCGATGGAGTGTGAGGTGTATGTGTGGGGTCAATGTATTGCATTCTCCATAGCTTCATCTCTGTTCACAGTTAGACCCCCCCCCATTCGATGGATGGAAGGGTGTTCTTCCACCCTCCCTCCGATGTTCCTAGCTGTACAGGTTTTATAACTATCTCCATCATTCTCACTTCCACCTCTATTGTATTCCTCAAGTAACTTCCGTTATACCACCTCTTCTCTTTGTTTAATTTTTTTACTGATTTTTTTAAACGGTTCGGGGAAGAGTGGGGGAATCTACAAGACTTTCAATGATTTCCACTTTTATAACATCAGTTTTACGCAAACACGGCTACGAGTGAAATGAGCCTGCAGCTGACTACAAGTTTTCCACTCAACAAAAACAACTCCAAGGTATTGATTACTGGTCTCTCCCAAGATTATGTGCCTCTAATAGCGGTGAGATCGAAAAAAGATGTTATTTATCTAGATGTTGAAGACTGGACAACTTTGAAGTCGAACATGCAGACATTCAATGACTTCTTTAATGGGAAAGAAGCAGTTTCTCCAAGTGAAATCAACCTTAACAAAGCAACAATATATTTTATTAAGTTTACACACAAGATGATTTCCATCCAGGGGATTTCCATGTAGAGATGTGAACGGTGATGAATAGACACTTACTACTTTAATTGTAATTCCCATTGTGTAGAACTTATTTACTAAAGATTAAATTGCATTTTCTAGTAATGGTAACCTAGCATTCCAACCGTGACCATAGGCAGCTATGATTTTAATATAAAAAGGTGCATGTTGTTAGTGGTCTAAACTGTGAACAGAGATGAAGCTATGGAGAATGCAATACATTGACCCCACACATACACCTCACACTCCATCGGCACAGCTACGGCGAGGATAGGCGGAGTGACCACCCCAACTTGATAGAACTTAAATAATACATATTTTTACCAGTAACACTGATGGTCTAGTGGTTAGAGCTGCTGACTTTTGGAGTAAAAGATCGCAGGATCGAAGCTAGGAGTATTTTAAAAAACTTTTTTCTTATATTACCCCCACCCCCCACCCACATGGTGGGGAGGAGGGGATTTGGATCCGACGTTGATGACGTCATGCGCCAGATCTCTCTTTCTCCCTCTACTTGTCTTCACCTGGCGAAGGATCTTTTGCTTTCGATAATGGAAGTCTAATTCCCAAAGTTTAAAAGGTTTATTATAACTTTCATTACTAGGACTACTAAAAAAGTCAATCTCGGTCCGTTCTTCCTTCTCTTTCCTGTGTAAGAATTCACTGGAGTATCTGTCGGTTCTTGATATATTTGCAAAAGTGTCAGCTATTAATTCCGCTTTTTCTGTTATTTGTTATAATAACGCCTTTCACATTTAGGCCAGGGATATGACTGTTTGTTCTAACGCCCATGATAGCTCTAATTTTTTTCCATACTTCCGCTGATGGCGTTGACTGTTTTATACTTGACACAAATGTTTGCCAAGAATCTTTTCTGCTTTCATTTATGATTTTTCTGGCTTTCGATCTTAATATTTTATATCTCGAGAGGCTTTGTTCTGATGGGTGCCTATAGAAGTGTTTCAGTGCTTTTTTTCTTTCTTTAATAGCTGCTTTACAATTTCCATTCCACCAGGGAGCAGGGTTTCTTCGTAGGGTTGTACCTGTTCGGAACTGAGGCTGCAGCTGCTCTATTCATTACGTTGATAATGTATTTCTCTTGTTCATTAACATTTGAGAAATCTAAATTGTTGAAATTCGCGAGAACTGCATATTTGTCCCATTGTGCTCGTTTTAATGGCCATCTCGGAGGTATATTTTGATCAGCAACTTCCAAGGTGCAATCTATTAGTATGGGAAAGTGATCGCTTCCGCAGAGATCTTTATGGACATTCCACTGAACATAGGGAACAAGATTAGGAGTACAAAAGGCCAGATCTATGGAGGTAAATGTGCCATTGCTAGAATTGAAATGAGTATAATGTTTTCTGTTAATTAATGCTATGTTTTTCAGTATATCTTCTAGCATCCTACCCCGAGTGCTTACGTGACTTGATCCCCATAAAGTGTGATGGGCATTGAGATCACGGAGAATGACATATGGGGAAGATAACGCTCTCACTCTGTTTAGTATATCCATTCTGCTAACCTTTGCCGCGGGGGTTATGTATACGTTGCAAATAGTCATTTTTCTTGGACTATGAATTGTGATACTTATTAACTGTATATCGCCACTTTCAGCTATTATATTGTCACAACATATATCATTCTTCGCTAATATGGCTACGCCACTACAAGCTCGGCTACTTTGGAGGAAATCACTTCGAAAAATTTGATATCCCCGAAGTCTGGGGGAATCATTTTCTCGGAAATTCGTTTCCTGTAAACATATAATTTTTGGTTGATACTTCCTAATAAGTACTTTTAATTCATCTTGGTTTTGATAATAACCGCGACAGTTCCATTGCAATATCATTTTGCTAAGAATATGGATATTCTATTAGATTTATTTTCCTTTGTCTTTCATTCGAAGTTTAGTGAAATTTCTCTTAATTTTTCCAATTCCACTGCTCCCAAATCTTTGTCATCTATAGTAATTAAAGAGGCATTGGATGAAGTGTTGCTCCTCAACCCTCTTCTAATGGTCTTTGTTTCTACTTTTTTGTTTGCTCCTGTGATTTTTCTAGGGGCGAACTCGTAGAAGTGCTTTGCCTTAGAAGAAGGAGAAACAGGTGTCTGGGGCCGCTTTTTGGAAGCGATGGTACCTTTGGTGATTTCTTCATCCATAGGAATGGAGATAACTTGCTTATCTTTCTCTTCATCTTTTAAATTCATTTTCGTCTCTATTCTGTCATATTTTTTCTCGAGTTTTTCAACAGTTTTAGCTAATTCTCTACAAGATCAGCTAAACGTAACATCAATTCCTCTATATTTTTTTTTCTGAAGTTTTTTCAGATACACATTCTGCGTATGTCTTTTATTCATTTCATGATTAACTTTTTGTAATGCTTCCTTATAACTCACACATTCAATAACTTTAATTTCTTGAGCTCTCTTTTCCTTTCTAAATTTTTACATTCTGTAGAAACAATGAGGGCCATTGCGGTTGATGCAAGTTGGAGGACTGGGACAATCGTTCTGATGGATTGGTGAAAAACACAATTTCCACCGTTCACCAAAAGTACAATTATTGGCTATATGGCCCAGAGACCAACATCTAAAACATCTTAGAGGATTTGGAATAAAATGTCTAACTTTTAAGGACAGAAACCCAGCAGTTATTTTTTCAGGAGGTTTTGCTCCTTTAAAGGTCAGAAGAAGTGCGGGGGTGGGTTTGTTCTCCCCAAATTGCTTTTTGTACATCCTCTTCACTTCTACAACTCCTTGGGACTTGGATTCTTCCAAATTTCCTCTTCCGAACAATGTAATAAATCAAAACTAGATACTACCCCTTTGGAGTAGTTTAGGGTCTTATGTAGCTCTACTTTCACCTTCATACCTTCATATGATTCTAATGAGAGTAAATCATTAGCCTTCGCATTTGTGCTCGTTTCTATAAGAAGAGAGCCGTTTCTTAATTTTTTGGTTTTTGTGCTTGGACACATACCTTTAAGGAAAAAAATCTGGTAAGGCCAGAATGGTTCGAAGGACTTACCTTCTTCTAAACAGGTCATAGTTAAAAATTGATGACTAAGCTTATTTTCTGAGAAGTCAGAAAATAAATTTACTGTTCTCTTCTTATTCGATTGAGAATGTGAAGTGGAGACTTCACTCGTAACACAGTCTGATGTTTTTTTTTGTGTATATATAGGGTCCATAGGTTCCCACGAGTCGGGACGTAAGAACATACCCCTCCGGCAGTGCGCCCTTACCATCGGGGGACCTGTTTACTCACTGAATGCGGCCTGATGCTCAGCGGGACCGATCCAGTGGGCTGATACCCCCGCCCACAAACCTCCCGGCTCGATATCCTACACCGGGATTTAGGGGATCTGTATGTGTGAGTGTTTGTGTGTGTGTGTGAATGTGAGTGAGTGAGTGAGTGTGTTGTATATGTGGTGAGTGATGTTGAGTGGTATTGAGCTAGGGTTCCGTGGGTTAGCTAGACCCATACGGCTGAGTAAGATGTTACTCTAAGAGATCAACTTTGCAGACGGACTAAATGTCCATCCATTTCATGTTTTGTAAATGGTTTTTTGTGTTGTGATTTGTACTTGAATTTTTCAAATAAAACATTAAATTAAATAATTCGATGTTATTTCAAATAAGATAATTTTGTTAGTGTGGATGGACAACATATGTGTCCATCATAATAAGCTCAAAAAAAATACATTGGTACAACCAACCTTCTGGCAGATCTTGATGCTAAATTCAAGGTTTTCGAAGTTCTTATCTTCGCCGATTTCAAAGTTGTCCCGGATGAATTCGATTAAACAGGTATTATCATATCCATCCATTTCATTATAAAAAATATTTCTGATTACAAGTAGGATGATAAAAATACTATGTATGCACATGATTACGTTTTTCACCTTACAATTCAAAAAGTGTTTGTTTATTCACCGATTGATTAAACTTATCTCCAAATATAGGCCATTTTCTATAACTTGAAACCATCTGCGGGCCAACAACTCGATGCCCTTCAGATAATGTGGGCTATCTTTGGAGGTAAAAAACTCCTAACATCCCGTTTCCACCTCAAGCGTATTTGTAATTTTTTTTATCACGTGAAATGTAGGTTATGAAGCGGAAAAGTTGGTAATCAGAAGTGCTAGATCTGGGATGTAAGCTGGGGGGAAGGAGAAGCTCATTACAGAACGTTTGACGTGACGTATGCGGCCTACGGTAGAAATAAATCACATTTCATCACAGTAATACCTATTCGTTTGATGAAACAAAATCTTTCGGGTCTTGAAGAAGGGTTTTACAGACTTGAACTCGGCGTGCGGCTTGTTGGTGAGTGAGATGTGGAATGCTTCGGCAGCTTCTGGGAATTATGCCGGCTGCCTCAGCAAGCAATTTTTTGGTGCTGATGCAAGGATCCGCTTCTACAGCTGCCATCAGAAGTGCTGAATCTAAGGAGAGAGGACACCCTGGACTATTTTTTTTAACTGTATCGGTACCCAAAATATTTGCTTTAAAAAAAGATGAAATCTGGTGTGAACATTCACACGACTTTCTCTTACTCCTGTTACAATTATATATAAATGACAATTTTACATATTTGCCGTAACATAAATACAGCGGTGATAGGGATATAAGTACTTACCTACTAACTGTGGCAGGTAGAGAAGTGATTCTATATTCTGAAACTACCTACACTGAAACGCACCTACACTGAAACTACCTACACTGAAACGCACCTAAAACACTGAACCAACTACATATAACTTTTGAAATTTAACGCCGAACATTTCGCGCAAAATCAATTTTTTTGAAAAATGTTTCCAATAAAAGTGATAGCTACGTATGTGTGTGGATGGTGTACGACGTTATCAGGAGTAAAAGAGAGTAAAAATTACTTACATTATGATGGTACATCTCTGTTTGCATTTTCTATACTTTTACCACATACTCCACATTTTCTTTCGGATGCAATCATACTCCAGCCTTACTTCCGATCACGAAATTCCTTAAAATATAAAAAAATCCGGTATGAAAAACTCAATCTCCAACTTAATAAAACACATTTTTGAGGAAAGCTTAACTTCCAAACCTCCTTAAATGAACTTTCTCGGAAGAAACTTTCTAAATAAAAGTGACAGGTCTTGTATACAGTATATATATCTTGTATATAGGAGGCGGGTGTTGGTGTAGTGGTTATGAGCATGGACTTGTAAGTGGGAGGACCTCAGTTCGAGTCCAGCGTATAACTGTTAAATTTTATATTTGTTTAAAAAATGTTAATAGTAAAGTAGGTGCTTCCGCCCCCGTCCACGATACCTAATTTGGTAGTTGGACGTTAAGCTCGCCTAAAAAATAGGCATTACTTTACTATATTGTATACAGTGTATTATATACTATATAATATATTGTATATATATATATATATCATATACATACAATGTATAATATATTGTGTATATATATATATATATATATAGTTTGGATACAAAATTTAATGAATCCACAAGTGTTTTAATGGAGAAAAATGGAAAACCGTTCATAAAACGCACTTCCTTTTTTTTTCTAATTCCGAACTTGCGCAGTATTTTAAATTAATATTATTTATTGGAAGGACCATCCCCCCCCCCAAGTGCCCCTAAATGAATTTTTCCGGAAAAATGTTTCCAATAAAAGTAGTAGCTCTATATGTCTAGTTGATTATTCAAGATTTAAAAAATATCGTTGGAGCCTGTTTTGTAAAAACCTGAAAAATCCATTCCATAAGTAATACTTTTTTTTGGGCAATTTTGGCAGATAACTTTCTGTCGGATCCCATGGTGATACCCAAACGGAATGTCAAGTTAGACCTGTCTGCGGTTTTTCATCTTATGGGCTTTGCTGTTCACATACATACATAAATAAACAACAAACACACAAAGATAGAGAGACTATTTTTTAAAAACCAAATTTTTGAACGCATTTGCTCATAACGTGTACATCCGTGTAAGTGGATATTGAAACTTTGACACAATCGCCATCCTTCTTCTTACAGCAGTGAGAGAGTAAAAATGAGGCTTCTAGGTCATCCATCATTACGTTCTTGTGCAGTACTTCCAAAAATACCTTCACAGCTGATGAAGTGATGACCCTTTAGTGTAGGCTTCATAAATATGTATTTTCTCAAATTCACAACATTCCTTAAATTGTAATTACACGTTAGCAAAAATAAAAACTTTTCAAAAATATTTTTTGCATATACTACCGATTTTTTTTAATGTGAATTCATGCTATACTTCTTGCATGATTCATATTTTTTTTAATCACTTGTCAAAAATGAATAGCAATTTTACACATCTAATACTCCTAATACTCAAACCAGAGATAAAAATATTTATTATCTATATTTTTCACACATCTAGTTATTACATCACACAGCTACTAGCGTAGATGGTAACCATTACTGCCTAGTTTTATTAATGCAATTTTAGATTGTAAAAATTACCATTACATTATCACTATGTAAGTTCTTGTTTGCAAAGAATGCACACATTGAGAAAAAACTGCATCATATCGAGACGATAAATGCAAAAAACTGAGGGGCCTACCTCTCGTCTGTTCTGTCACTTTTATTTGAATTTTTTTTCTCTATTAACATTGATTTTGGAGGGGTTTTGTGAAAGGTATGAAGTTAGGGTACCCTCAGATCTACGATAAAAAGTGGATTACCACAACATGCGACCATTAACTGCAAAAAAAAAAAAAATGTTGAACCCTGACGACAACAACATGAGAAGACAAATATTCCCGCAAATAGTTTTCATTGCTTTGCGTAATTATTTAGCACTGGCTTCTGCTACTCCGGCAACTAGTTTCACAAACCACACGAAAACAAATGCAGTTCATCGAATGACTGGGTTTAATGTTGGAAAAAGTTGCTGTCCATAATTAAATATGTAAATAACTGCTTAGTCATTATGAAGTATTTTTGCTCAGAATAATAAATAAAAAAGTAAATCAATCTATTTAAATGTTGGTGCCAGTGATAATAATCACCAGTATCAAATTATTATTGAAAATGCAAATGATCTTGTAAAACAAATATGATTTATAGTGTTCTTATTTAGAGTTCTTTAGCACATTAAAACATCTTTTTCTCAAAGTCTAGTCTGTTGCTAAAATTTTATGTCAACCCAAATGCTTCAAACTGCAGTGCTGCATTCACTTGGATAGAACATTTAAGTATTTTCTAAATGTTGCAGAAATCAAATTCCATTGATACTCTTAAGTAGAGATTGTATTTCTGGATGAGGCAATCAGCCTATTTGAGACCCTAAATATAAAAGCAAAAACAAAAAAGATACTTGCTCTCTTCAAGAAGGCAGCGAATAGGGGGCTCTTTGGATCAATATCTCAGCCTTCTGCAACAACTAATTAAGGACTGTTTTAAACCTGTAACAGCTGATCAATAAGAGGACAAAAGCGATGATGAAAAAGACGCATTTTATGATAAACTTGGTGGAACCCTTGAATCAATACTCAGATATGATACCGTTATGGTTTTGGGAGATTTTAACGCCTAAATTGGTAAAGAAGATCACTTCTTCTAAAATATACTTTGCTTGGTATGTCAAACGAGAATGGGCAGAGTCTGGCACAATTTGCTGCGTCCGTAACCTAAAGACAAAATCACTTGTTTTCAACACAAAAGGATACACCAAGGTACATGGAAAATACCAGGGAGGGAGTGAACCAGAGAGACCATATGTGAGTAGTTACGAAAGAAAATAAGTGATATAGAAGAAATGAAGAAAAAGATTCTATCAAGCAATGAGAAAAATGAGAAAAGGCTTCCAGCCAAAAATGAACATATGCCGTAACAAGGAAGGAATGACCCTTGGAGATGAATCCCAAGTGATGAAGAGAAGAGCTGAGCATTTCAGAGGCTCTAGCACTGATACTAGTGTGCGTGAGCTGGACTTGGAAAAAGGAAAGGTCGCTATCACTGATATAGAACCAGAGATAGATAACAGATTTGAGCCTGCCATGGAACCCCCATGACGAATTTGAATCTGAATCTGCGGTTGCTCTTTTAAGGAAAGACAGAGCATCTGAGGAAGATAATATCCCAGCGGAAGTTTACAAAGTGGGTGGTGAACTCTTGAACCAAAGACTACGATTTTTAAGAAATGAGAGAAGGAAAAAATGCCGGTGGTGCTCAGGCTATGGGGCCTGATTATGGGATCCCTACTTTTAAAAAAGGTGACAAGACCGTTTGCGGTAGTGATTGCAGCCGCTCTCCCTCACAAATGCCATCATAAAGGTAAGATCAATGGAGCTTTAGCAGAAGTCCTTGTTGATATGGTAACTCCCATTACTAGTTCGTCATATGTCCATAGCCGTTAGATGAAAGTGTTTTCCGGACGAGGCAGCGTCAACATGGCCTCAACGGCCCTCAACTCGCGGATCTAAGACGCTACGTGATCAATTTTTGAAATATTCGATCACTCCTATCCTAGTTTTAAAAGCACTGTTATTAACGTCCTACGCATTAACTTGATCGTCATCACATCTTAAGATAGCATTGCAAAATCCAGTTATATTTTGGCTCTTTGGATCTGCAATTTAGCTCCCGCTAATATAACTCCTGTCTCCCTCATTGAGGACTCTATCCACTACCAATCGTCGACATCCGTCATTGAAAAGGAAGCCCAAACTATCGTCGAGGCATTGTGTAAATGGCACTTTTCGATTATCACAGATTATAAAAGCATAGCTTTCATGTTCAATATGCACGACTCCTGTTAAGATAGAAAGTGAAAAAATACGTTGGCAATCACAACTGTCCTTAGGACTAACATATCGCTTCGGAAAAGAAAATTCTTGCAGACGCACCTTCTCCATAATATAAGCCCTTCACTATACCGGATAAAGGAACTCTTACCGAACTCGGATATTCGTTGCTAGAACCTCTCCCACTATCGAAGACGTAACACATGTTAGAAAATCGTGTCGATTTTTTGTTCAGAAGTCAAGCCAACTTTCCATCAAAACCAAGCCACACCGATTAAAGCAACTTCTCCCCTTTCCTTTTAAGATATCGAAACAAATATCTCCTTACAAAAGTAAATGAATACTCACGATTCCCATAACAAGATACGAGTTCCGACTTAGTAATCACTTCTCTCGAGAACCATTTACACTAGTTGTGACCAAGCTTACATCCACTCTGATCGGGGAACCTCCTTATTTCTCAAGAATTCAAACAAATATTACTAGACTTGGTGAAGCTACTTACCAGCCGTACGATGCAATCCTCAAGGGGACCGATAGGGGGAGCGTTTAGCGGGGATAATCTGGAAAACAATCAGCACAGCGTTCAAATCTAAAAATTTGGATTAGATTACAAAAGAGAAGAAGTCCTACAAGTCTCACTGCACTCAATCCATTTTGTTTTTGTGCTGTTCCCAATGAACTCCTCAAAAACGTAATATGTTTAAACTTTTAAGAAGGAAATCGACTAGCGTATCGTTTCAATATTGCTAACTATTCAAAAGATAAATCCGACAAAGTACATCCTCTGGTGGAAGAAGCAGAACTCCTAGAGTATAATCCCGCCTAAGACCACACTGGGATGTGATGCAACGTTTCTGCTCGTCAACTCGTCCCTCCTTGGAAAAATCTCTCGAGTCGGTCTCCGCCTGACAGCATAAACGAAGTTCAAACCATCCAAAAGAAACTCCCCCAACTACTCATACATGTCCTGCACGTACACTAAACAAATACTAGCTGAGATCAGATTCGGCTATCGACACAGAAACAAACATTAATCCAACTACCAGTACTTGAGAAAGACCTATTGGATGACACTGTCTAACTAATGTGCAAGAACCAACTTCCAATATCTAAAGATCCGGACAAATTCGAATATATAAAGTAGCCTGCCAGATTAAAACAACCGGAGTAAATAAATATCATTAGAGGGGAAAAATATAGTATAATCTGCTGTATTAAATGCAAACCAAAAATGTTGTAAAGCGTTCTTAAGCATATTGGCCTTCTTTTTCTCAAAGGTCTTTTTGTTGATTCAAAAACGTTGTTTAGATTTTGTAAATATTTTTGCTTCAAATAAAAATAATAAAACATACTAACCCATTTAAATGTCGGTGCCCAAAAAAAAACAGTTTTTGGACCTGAGAGAAAAAACAAATTAATTAAAGGTAAGAAACTGAGGATGTTGATATTGGTATTAAAGTAAGAAATATATAACTAGCCTGCTGGATGTTGCCAGAAAGGTTGAAGTTTTTGAGGAACCAACTTGTCTAACAATGCGATTATAGTTTTGTATGGATTGAACATCTTGATAAATAACATCAAATGACATGCTCACTACAATAAATTAGATATTTGTGAAAACATTGTGCCGACATAAACATATGTTTTTTTTCTGCATGAATTACATATGTATATGATTTCAAACAAATATCTCAACTAATGAACTCAACTAACTGGCTAAAGCTAAAATAAATTAATAAAACTTAAATCATTCAAGTATATTTAAAAGATTAAAAAAATAATAATTTTTCTTACATTAGTCAATAAATCCCATATTTTTAACTCAATATGCTACTATATTTTTAACAATCCAATTTCTAATAATTCGATCAAATAATATAAACTAAATAATTAGTGGCCTATTTATTTGCATCTTGTACTTTACTTGGAACATTTGAGCAAGGGTTGTTGGTAGATTGTTTTTGTATCATCAAATTCAAGATAAATCACATATGGAATTATGGTTACAAGCTTTCACAGAGAATACAGAGCGTGGTCTTCACCTTAATACAAAGTTCACTAGTTTATAATATATCCATTTGAATATTCAAATTAACTGGCTGCACCAACATTATTACCAAGTTTGCCTTCTTCTTCTAATTGTTTTGCCTGCATCTGGTATCTGAAAACAATTCTTTATTGAAAATACTCCATTTTTTTGTTATATATATGCAAAACGTAAATAAAATATACATTTTCTTTAAATAATAATAATAATACTTTACTTTCAAAAAAATAAATATATAATTTAGACCGGCCGCCGTCTCTCGCTTTATTATCTTCTTCCTATAGGAAGCCAGATACTACTAATAATCCCATACACACACCCACACTCCACGTACACAGGCGACTCGCACACACCAGTCACAACAGGAATAGGACATTAATACATTACTATAGTTTAATTATACTATAAAATATATTACCACAATTTACGCTATGGTTACTCTATAAGTCGTTACAATATATGTGGGATTTGAGAAGGAGGCTTTAATTTTAAAATTACAATTTACAACACTGATTTATTATAAACTCTGCAAATAAAAGAATACCAAAAAAACAACTCACAAGATACACTATCAAACAAGTCTGCTCTTTAACAAACTCAAAAAACAAAACCTTCACAACCTAAAAAGGAAATCAACAACTTTAAACAACTTTACACAACTTAGGTCACTACAGTGTTATCACCAGTATATCTTGAATACAACTGACTGCTGTCCTATCAAGCTGATCTCTCACTCTACCATTCTTTCTTCCGGCCTTCTCTCCCTTCTCTCTTTAACTCCCCACATTCGGCCATATCTGACAGATCCTCAGCCCCTGAGGATAACTTTCCGTAAGGCTTCATATGATCCGCCGATGAGGATGTACTCTGCGGTCCATCTCCATCTCCAACTTTAACGATCTCATAACGGTCCTTTCCTTTAACTCTTGCTACTTCGTACGGTCCTAAGAATTTCGGGTGTATTTTCAACCCCGGACCAAACTGTGTCTTTTCTATTGCCACAAGGTCACCTACTTTGTATTTTGTCGCTTCCTTCCGATTTCTATTATAATTTTTTCGATTTTCCTCTTGTATTTTTAATATATTTTTTTTGGCAATGCATCGTAATGTCTCTCGTTCCTCAGTACATGTTGCGGCTGTTTCTTGCTCTAACACCTCCAGTATCCTCTGATCCTCTTTATGTCTCATTTTGGTGCCTATTAGGACTTCAAAGGGAGCCATCCCAATGCTCCTTTGATATGAGCTGTTAAGGCTTCTTTGTACGCTGTCTACTTGTTTGTACCACCTACTGGGATTTTCTAAGAACAACTTTGTCAGCACTGGTATAATCACTCTATGAATTCTCTCTGCCTGCCCGTTTCCACGGGGCACACCTGTGGTAATTGTAATATGTTGAATATTTTCTTCCCTGCAGTATTCTTGAAAGGCGCCTGATGTAAATGCTGCTCCTTTGTCGGTAATAATTCTATCAGGGTTTCCAAATGCTTTTTGTTGCAGCATTAGTCGACTGATGACCTCGTTCGCATTAGTTGATTTCGTAGGATATAACCATGTAAATTTAGAAAAACCGTCCACAACTACTAGAAGATCTTTGTACAGCTTACTTGTTACTGTCAACGGCCCCACGTGGTCGACATGGTATATTTGCAGAGGAATATCCCTTTCGGGATGGGAATCAAAAAACTTTCCTTCTTCCCTTTCTTCCTTTCAGACAATATACATCTTATACAATAACTTATATAATCCTCTATCTTTTCCTTAAGATTTGGTATATAATACTCGTCCTTAATTTGCTCGATCATCTTCTTTACGCCAAAGTGGCCATTTCATTTTCATGAGCGTTTCTTATTATCTCAGTCTGCATGCTGTCTGGTACGACTACTACATTCCTTGCTCCTTGTTTCTTCTTCAAAACGCCTTCTTCCAGTAGGTAATCTTCGTAGGTATCAGTTTGCAGTAACTGCTTTAAAATCTTTATTCGTTCCTCTTCATCTTGTCTTTTGGCGATAGCTTTGCATACTTTCGATTCAATAACCATCACAGGGTAACGACTTAACGCATCAACATGCTTCATCCTCTCTGCAGGTCGATGTTCCTTGGTATATTCAAATTCTTCAAGAACTAATGCCCAACGTGCAATTTTTGGTGGTAAGTCTCGTTTACTCAGAGTTCTCTCCAAAGCAGAGCAATCAGTGACTAATTTGAACTTTACACCTAGGAAATAAGTTCTTAATTTCTTTACGGCCTTTATCACGGCCAACATCTCCAACTCGTACGAATGACACTTCTTTTCAGCTTCTGTCGCTTTTCTGCTGAGATATAATACTAGATGCAGTTGTTTTTCTTCTGGCTTCCTTTGTAGAAGAATTGCTCCGTAACCCTGTTTTGAAGCATCCGTATGAAGCTCTGTAATTGCTGTTGGATCAAAAATGCGAAGAACCGGCTTATTCGTAAGAGCCACCTTCAGTGAATAAAAGGCAAGTTCTTCTTCTTTGCCAAAATAAAATTCTTTGTTCTTCTTTATCATCTCTGTTAGTGGTCTCGCAATGATCGCAGTCTTTTACAAATCTTCTAAAGTAGCCAGTAAGACCTAAAAATCCTTGCACATCTTTCTTGTTGTTGGTTCCCTAATTGCTTGAACCGCCTTCACTTTTGCAGACGAAGGTGAAATACATCCTTCTTCAACGACATGCCCTAGAAACTCAACTCGCCTCTTCATGAATTGACATTTCTTCCAATTAATAGCTAACCCATGTTCTGCAGCTACTTTTAGAGTTTCTTTTAGTTTCTGTAATGCGTCCTCTTCATTCACACCAGGAATAATTATGTCATCTACATAGATTAAAACTGTTCCTTTTCTTAAGAGTTCTCGGAATACTTCATTTATAAATCTACCAAAGCTCGCAGGGCTGTTGCAAAGTCCGAATGGAGTCTTCAAAAACTCGTACTGTCCATTGGGGACTATAAACGACGTATACTGCCTGCTATCTTTGGCAACTGGTACATGGAAGAAACCATTCTTAAGGTCCAATACTGAAAATACTCGAGCACCTACTAAAGAATCCAAACATTCTTCTACCAACGGCATTGGATACTGATCACGTTCTATTTGTTTATTTAGTTTTCTATAATCTATACAAACTCTATGAGTACCATCCCTTTTTGGTACTATTACTACTGGGCTGGCGTACTCGCTTACACTGGGTTGTACGATTCCTGTTTGTATCCATTCACCTGCATGCTGCTCTAAAATGATCCGTTCCTTGGGTGCAAGTCTTCTTGGTCTTTTCCGAATTGGTTCGTAGGATTTTAATTTAATCTTAGTTTCTATTGAAGTGATGACTTGACTAGCTGGGTTATAATTTTGTATTAACTCCTCAATCGCTTCTTTATTGCTGCCATCCATATATCTCCTCTTTGCAGTCAACATTCCAAATCCAGTTGTGGTGGTCCTCTTGCACGTCTGGATTATGCGCAGCAGATAGATTCTTTCTCTCGGCTAGAACACCTTTGATTTCAATATTTCCTCCTTTAATAAGGATTTCTAAATCCTTTAAAAGTTCATTACCAATAATGACGGGAAAGTTAGTTGCAACAATTTTGTGGGATGCGCTTCATCATTAAAATCAATATGAGCAACAAACACTCCTAACGGCTTAATTGTTGTGTTTCCAAACCCTGTTAAAGTTCTGTTAGTTGGCATTAGAGATGGCTTTCCTAATTTGTCGTAAATATTTTCTGTCATGAGATTCACGTCGCTTCCTGTGTCAATAAGTACCTCACAATATAAACCGTTAACTTTTAATTTCAGTGGGCGTTTCGTGTTACTTGTTACAGAAGTCACCAACTTTTTGTTTCCTTGCAGTATGCTTCCTATTTCTTCACACTTTGATGCTATATGCCCATATTTCTCAGATTTTAAGCACTTTGGTCCTTTAATTTTATTGGGACAATTATTCAACTCATGTTGAACAGAGCCACAAAAGAAACAGTGTCTTCTTGCCTTGGGTCTGGCGTTTGTTTCCCTCAATGCTTTTTTTCTTGTAGGTCTTGCTGTGCTTGTACGCTCCCTCACGTTGTCATAAATATCAAGTTTTTTCTTCAGATCTCGTAAATTGTAGGCACTATAAAGTACCGCTTATTTGCATCATCAGCTTGAATGCCATCAACGATATATTGGAGCAACGCCTCTTCCTCTATGTAACCTTGACTTGCTATTTCCTGCATTGCGTAAATGTACTGTCTCGCACTCTCATGTGGACGCCTTTTACGTTTAATCAATTGAGCATGTATTATTGCACTATTAACTTCTGGTCTGAATTCATCTATGAGTCTCTCTTTCAAAATTTTCCAAGATCTGATGCCTCTTTCAAAAGATACAAATTGTTTAGCTGATCCCTGTAACATCCGCTTGCCATAAATAAATTTTTCAAGGTCACTTCATCCTAGAAGAATAGCTATATCCTCAAAGTCCGATAACCACTTCTCTATAGGTAAGCGGTCATCGCCATTAAAATTTGGTAAACAATTTTCAATGTCTTTGATGGTAAATCTGAGATAACCTTTTCCTTTCTTTACCTGTGTAATGTACCTCATCCTCCTCCTTCTCCTCAGCGTCCTCATCAGAGCTATCATTATCATTAGAAATAGTTTCATGCATAATTGTACGTGATAAATGATTGGTTAATCGTTTTATCAAATCAGCTTTATTGCCAGAATAATCTAATTTTAATTCCTTTAATTTATCCTTTAATTCAGAGACTCTTAAATTTTTAATATCCTATATATTTCCATGCATAGTATTAGTATTAATATTAGTAGGATTAGTTACCCGGCTTAGTGGGTGAGTCACTTCCTCCGCGCCCTGACTCGTTTCCGTCATACTGTCTGTCAGCAAAGCCATCTTCACTAGTAGTATTTCACAATTTATAACAAGTTCTTTTATTACAAATAATTTATAAAACAATATAATAAAATGTTTTCTTATATTTTATACAACTTGTAATATGTACAATTATATTTTTTGTTTTGTTTTTTAAACTAAGCTAGACACTTTACTTTTTTTTTTTTTTAATTAATTAATTGCTACTTAATTGTCTTTAAAGTCAATATTTCAAGTAGCCTCTTTATATTTCAAATAACTTCTTTACATTTCAAATAGCCTTTTTATATTTCAAATGACTTCTTTACATTTCAAATAGCCTCTTTATATTTCAAATGACTTCTTTACATTTCAAATAGCCTCTTTATATTTCAAATAACTTCTTTACATTTCAAATAGCCTCTTTATATTTCAAATGACTTCTTTACATTTCAAATAGCCTCTTTATATTTCAAATGACTTCTTTACATTTCAAATAGTCTCTTTATATTTCAAATGACTTCTTTACATTTCAAATAGCCTCTTTATATTTCAAATAACTCCTTTACATTTCAAATAGCCTCTTTATATTTCAAATGACTTCTTTACATTTCAAATAGCCTTTTTATATTTCAAATGACTTCTTTACATTTCAAATAGCCTCTTTATATTTCAAATGACTTCTTTACATTTCAAATAGTCTCTTTATATTTCAAATGACTTCTTTACATTTCAAATAGTCTCTTTATATTTCAAATGACTTCTTTACATTTCAAATAGCCTCTTTATATTTCAAATAACCTCTTTAAATTTCAAATAGCCTCTTTATATTTTAAATCCCGGAGCGGCCCCCATAAAATATGTGGGATTTGAGAAGGAGGCTTTAATTTTAAAATTACAATTTACAACACTGATTTATTATAAACTCTGCAAATAAAAGAATACAAAAAAAACAACTCCAAAGATACACTATCAAACAAGACTGCTCTTTAACAAACTCAAAAAACAAAACCTTCACAACTTAAAAAGGAAATCAACAACTTTACACAACTTAGGTCACTACAGTGTTATCACCAGAATATCTTGAATACAACTGACTGCTGTCCTATCAAGCTGATCTCCCACTCAACCATCCTTCCTTCCGGCCTTCTCTTTAACTCCTCACATATATAGAGACATACATACACACGCACTAGAAAACAGACAAGAAAACACCGCAGGTCAGTGAGAGGGGAATTCGGCTTTCTTTACAGGAACTCAGTAAAAACTACATCTGCCCATCAGCATTTACCAACTCTGACTGACTCCGCTCTCACCTGACTTTTGACTCTTTGTACCTTAAGTAACTATTGAAATTATGAAATAAACTAAAATATTTAAATATTTTACAAATAAACAGACACTTGTTAAATAAACATAAACAACTGAAACTTATATTACTTCCACTACGGGAAGGGATTAGCTAAGTGGTTAGCATACGGGACCAGCAACGCGGAGATCACAGTTAGAATCCAGCCGTGCTACCCTTAGATTTTCTCTTCCTAGGAGCCTCTACAGCGTAAAGTTGCAGCCTCACGTTTTTTGATACTTCCAGCAGTCTGGTGATCATTTAATTTACAATTTAAAGCTCATTAAGGGCCCATTCAGCAGTGGTGCTTACAAGATTCACTAATTCAGATAGGGTCAATCTCTGGCGGATGCAGAATAGAATAGTCTACTTCATTCAACTATTTTTGAGTAAGATACTTATCCCATTTTTCCTCTCCTTTATATCTTTACTCACTATTCATTTGTAATTATAAGCTGGCAGATGCCATTTATGCGATAGTTGAAATTGTTCTGAAGGTAATCTATTATATGATTTTTCTTTATCAGTCCTTCAGCCTCAGCTTAATATCTATCTGTATTATTAACTGTTTCTCTATAATTCAAAGATAAGTGACTCTTCACTGCCTGCTCAACTTATACGTTCCGGGGAGACGTATTTTATACACCAGATTGAACGAATTCCGATTAATGGAGGCGTGAGGGGCTGTAACTTTAAGGCAAGTATATTCACTTTAACTTCTCTTAGTCGACCTCTTAGTGCGATTATATTTCTCCTCAAACTCAGTTTGAGAATTTGCAGTTCTTCTTTAGCCTTATTCTCCTACATACTTATTCTTGTGCCAACAGCTTCGCTGGGTCTACCACCTGCCAATTGTGGTCCTTCGACGGATGTGAAGCAACCTGTGGACAGCCCTGGAAGGGATTGTTTGCCATCCAGACAGTCAGTGTAATTCCCAGGGCGTACCCACTAGTCAGCGTTCGTTTTCGAGCTAAGATGTGAGGCGGGAGAGCTGAGGAAGCAGTTGTTCATCAATAAATTTATTGTTATTTTAGACTTGGTGCATTTTCTGTCCTTGTTGCCCCACGTTTCTATTTATTACAGCAAGACCTCCTTACGGAGTTCCTGCAGCGTTCTAAATTCCCGGAAACCATCTGCTGGTACCGGATGAACTAATTACTGAGCTTGCAAATACGTAACACTGCAACTACCAGGGGGTTTTTCTTGTTCTTGGCCCGTTTGGCCCCTGTGGTTACTTTAATCTTTTAAGTAATCACACCTCACTGCAACTATAATAATCACTTATTAGTTAATTTCTTGGTCTTTATTATTGCTGTTGGTTTAACCACTTGTAGGATTTCATGAACTGAGCTACTTTGCATAATTCTTGTTACTTGTTTGTTCTTTTATATCTTATTTGTGTAATATTGTTATTTATATTTACATATTAATATAAAACAACTATTGCTATTACTTGGTTGTTTCTACTATTGTTATTTAAGGTATTTCAAATTTCTAGTAATTTATTTGTGTTTTGGCGGCTCGCCCCTTTTTTAATTGTTTTCATTGGAGTTATTCACCATTAGTTGTGCTCATATCTTGGTCCCATTTAAACAATATCGTCTACATATCTGACATTTGTTTTTTTGCTATATTACTTCAGCATGATTAATCCTATCAAACTTTCAGGTGTTGCTTTTAAAAGACTGCCGCTCGGCCTTGCGCCGTCTTACCAAGCTTCAGGGCGAGGTAAATG
>JAAEAF010002213.1:0-130623 GCA_011037195.1 Triatoma infestans
CCACTTTTGAAATAACTCTTAAACGAAGAAAGATACCAAAAAAAGTGAACATAACGTTTGTTGAAGTATTTGCGCTCTAGTTTCTGATGGTGTTATTGTTATTTGTTTTTATTGCCGCCTTACGCCTGAAATCGGTGATTAAAAGTTGCGATATCCTTTTGACCCCCACTTTTTACTGCTGTATTGAAAACTACTAAAAAAAAAAATGAAGAAAAAGGCCGTTAATTTCACTTCACTATCTCAAACCGTTGCCGAGATATTCAATCATAAAGATTAAATTTTCATCGTTTTTTTTTTCCTATTTCTTTGTTTCATAAACTAAAATTAAAAGCAGATTTTCTTATTAATTTCTAATAAATAAGAAGAGTTCAAATGCTGACAACACTTAAAACCTATTTTAGAACCATAAGGTATTTAAACATCAGGTAAAAACATCATTAAAACAAAACAATATTCTAGTTTATTTACAAAAATCTTTAAAACAAATAATTTCCTATTTATTCAAAATGACCTCCTCGCGGCTTAACCGCCAAAAGCGCAGTCGCTGCCCAACTGATGAAGTTGCTAACCGTATCATGTCTGCTAGAATTGTTAAGCAGGTTTGGATTAAGTCTTCTCTAAGTGCTTCTGGAGTTGTTGGTTCCCTGACATAATTTTTTTTTTTTGAGATATCCCCAAAGAAAAAATTCGTGAGGAGTTAAATCTGGCAAGGAGAAAAGTGAATTAGATGTTCAGTAGCCGCTGGATCGGGAGACAGGGACCGGTAAACTGGCCTTCCAGATCGCCAGATTTAACCCCTCTTGAATTTGTTCTTTGGAGATATCTCAAAGAAAAAATTTATGTCAGGGAACCAACAACTCCAAAAGAAGCATTTAGAGAAGACTTAATCCAAAACTGCTTAGCAATTCCGGCAGGCATGATACGGTTAGCAACTTCATCTGTTGAAATAATCACAAAAAAAAAAAAGCGTTCAATAAAGTCGCACTTGCGGTTGATGGATGTTGCCCGAAAACGTTCATGACAGCTGCAGAAACTATACGAAATATCACATTTGGACTTCTGGCGATTTTTCGGGGGATATTTTGTTTACACAATGTTTTCGTACTCAATGATCCACAAAACATGAATTTCTGGTTCAAAAACTCAATTTAAAAAAAAAATGTTTATTTTCCAAAATATTTCCTCTTCAACAACGGTAAGAGAAGGTCAAAAGAAAAGTAAGAATTAATTGATATTAGAAACGCTTGTAAACGACCATTGTAAACGACCCTTTATATTATTCTTTATGACAATGTTGAAATGAAGATTAAATTTCAGATCTCACTCAAAGGAATTATTAAATACTGATTGCAGTTATTGCTTACGTCATTTAGAGAATCTTTATTTTTTTTTATTTTTTAAATTAAAATCGCAATACCGTTATAATAATAGTAATACTGGAAGCTGGAGAATAATTTCTCTCTGTTTAATTTTACTTTTTTCGAAGTATGTTTTTTAATAGATTTTTTTTTTTTTTTAAAGCGACGAGTCAAATTAGTTTTTATTGATTGCATCACAAAGGCATTGTCAGACTGCAAATCCATTTAATAAAAATATAATTTTTCCTTCGATTAAAAATCGTATTAAATTAGGCGCCGCTGAAAATGATTTTTACCAGTTTTCATTGGCAAGCTTCAGAACATATTGAAGACCATCAGCGAACTACTTTTCATTTAATCACCAAAATAAGAAATTCACCCCTAAAGTAATATCGAATAAAATAATATTGATATTCCGTAACACAAACCGATCATTATGCAAAATATCGATAAAAATATTTGAAGCTATGATTAGAAAAAAAAAAAAAAAAAATCTGGCGTTTAAACCCTAATACGACTTTCTCTTAGACCAATTAATACAATTTAATTAATAAATTTTCAGCTTACAATTGTTAGTTAGCTGGCCACAAAAAAAATAAAAAGTGTTAGAAGGTATTCTTGTATAATTGAGCGGACTTCTGTCAACACTAACAAAGTTTGTGCAGTTTATTTTAAACCTATAAAGACGCTCTTTTCGGTTAACCGATTTTCTTCAAATTTGGAGTTCCATCAATGCAGATGTAAAAGCGTACATTATATACTGAAGTGGTATTTCTTTAGAGAAAAGCCATGACGCTACTGTTCTCCCAAACCTCCACCCCCCGAAATCAATTTTCCTGGGAATTTTTTTTCAAATAAAAGTGATAGGAATTTATGAATGTAGATAGTAAATGAAGTTTCATGAAAACCTTGCAGCCGTTTTTGAGAAAATGGAGTAAAATTGAAAAGAAAGAAAAACATTTAGTGAAGTCGCACACTTCCATTTTAAAGATTTTGCCCGAAACTTTTGTTTCAGATGCGGAGATAGTATCAAAAACGGAATATCAAGTTCAGGCTACCTAAGGATTTTTCCTTTTTGAGATATTTTGTTATCACACAGACATACACACCCATATATACACCACATACATAATAACCATTCGCTAAAAACATTTGTTCGAACTCAGGTAACTTCAAAACATGTATTTCCGGTAAAAACTAAATTTGGAAAAACTGACACTATTGCAAAACTTCCGCTTACTAAGGAAATAAGTGACAGTAAAAATCTGGGTGACACTTTAATAAAACTTTCTGTGACTTATATTGATATAATAATATAATATATCTTCATCAAATTTGGGATTTTTACTAAGTATTTAGTTGGCTTCAATATTTTATTTTATGGGTGGGGAAAAATCTACTCATAATACTCTCTTGCGGGAAAGCTGACCATCTAACTCTCCAAACTCAATCCATTTTCTTAGAAAAATGTTCCTAACAAAAGGTTATAGTTGTTATTATTATACCAAGTTCAAAGAAACTCACTGGTATCTTTATTGTGAAAATCGCAGAAAAGATAAAGTAACGCTGTAAAGTGGCACTTCCTATTATTATAATATGTGTATGTGGGATTTCTTTCCAGGAAACCCTATCATTGCCTCTTCCAAAGAAAACTATAATTTTCTCAAAAAAAAAAAGTTATTTAATAAAAGTGACATCCCTAAAAAGTAAGGTTATAGAAATTCGTTTGGGCCATTTTCTGCTAAAGAACTGAAAAAAAATAAAATAAAATAAATCTATTTAATAAAATATTAGTTCGAAACCTTCTAACTGTCCGACATTCACAGAAAGGATATAATAAGACTTTTCGTTTTTTAGTGCTCTCTCTCTCTCTGACACACACACAACACACACACACACAAACACATACATCAGTTACTAAAAACCAGTTTTAGGAACAGAGAGGGACCTGACAACTCAATTTCAATAATTTGAGACGATCGCAACTGATAAATATCGATCTAAAAGTCGGGTAACAAAAAAATATTAAGAAATCGATATTACGATTAAATCAGTTATTTGACACATATTCATTCCTACTAGTTTAGAAATATTTTAATCAAAATATTTATCGATTAGAAGAATTAAATAAATTTTTTTAGTATTTTTGTTTTTGTATTCCATATATTTTTCGATAAAAATACTTTCTAGACTAACCGCAGTATTCCACTATGATGGATACTTTTATTGGACGGATCACTGGAAAGAAAATTTATGTCAGTGTTTCACATTATAATGTTTTTATTTTAACAAAATTATCAAAGTTATAAGAAGAAGAATTCTTTATTTTTTGCCGTCCTTTCCAATATATTCGCGTATTATGAAGAAATCAAAAAAGTTATAATGCAGGGATCTCTGAAGCCAGTTGTTATACATTTCAATTATTTCTGTTGAACATATGTTTAAATTAATATTTCAGATGTTTTGAAATAAATTAATTTCCCGCGAACAGCTGATTTAACAGAAATTCCTTATATTATGTATATAAATTACCAACAGATCTTGAACATACATATAAAGTAATATACAGTACATTAAACCTTTTCATAGATTTGTGCAGTATAAGTACATAGTGTTTTTCATTATTATTATTATAATTATAGTAATAAACAATAATATAACAATAAGATAATAAATGGCTGATAGTCAGCAGAAACATAAATACCATGAGAACTGCTGCAACTTTATCATTAATACTACCACTACTGCTACAAACAAGACAACATTGCATCTTATTAAGATATACATCACTGTATTACACATGTTATCGTAGGTACAAGCGCACACACACAGACATATATACACAATAGTGCAATGAATAAAATAGTGATTGTTGACTGGCGCCACAACTACTTTATTCATCATTTGTACCTATATATAATATTTTGTCTTCAATTTTATGACTAATTCACAACTGATAGTTTAGATGCAAATAATAATAATCGCATAATTACAAAGGAGGGCAATTACTCGCGTGTAACTTTACATTCCGCATGAAACACTCACACGACTTCCAACATTTTTACACTCTTTTCAGTCGGTATGAGAAAAGTATTGTGCAGAATTTTGTAAACTGAGACTTGAGTGTATTTCACTAGAAATATATGTATTGACGTCCTTTGAATTTATTAAAAATTGTTTGTACATATATGTGTGTATGTGTATATATATATATGAAACAAAACAAAAATCTGGCATACGACTTTTTCCTAATTGCTGTAATACTATCATTTATAAAATGACCAATTTTTTTAAACTTCAAATTTATCTTATCGTAAATATAGAGGTGATGGAGGGGGCAATTAGTAAAAGTGATTACATTATAGCTTAGAAGAGTGCGCTAAAAATATTGAACCAACCATTTCGCAGAAGAGCTGCCAAAAATCAATGTCTTTCAAAAAAATGTTAAAAATAAAAATTGATCGGTTAATGTCGCTTTAGTTAGCATTTCAAATTTAAAACAAATCATTATAATAGTCGTTTTCGAGAAATCACCCCTCCCCCCCAAACACCATGCGGCCTTATTGCCGCAAATTCCTATAAATCGCCGTTAAGCAGCCTCATAAGAAGACATCATTATATTATATAAACACCCATACAACTTATAAAATCTTTTTTTTTCTCTTTTACGCCATGTTATAAGGCAACCCAGCCAGTGACCATTTCTGGCAGCCCAATAAAGAGAAGAAAGCCGATGAAACAGGTTGTCGAAAAGTTTTTTCTCTTTCTTTTTATCAGCGTCTGGCAGATTTCCAAGTATTTGGGAGTTCATGTCACCTTAACGCATAGAAGGCAGATGGAATCCATGGTCATATCTAGACGATAAAGATGGAATCATGGTACGAGTCCATTCTGAAACAGTCGGCCACTTTACGCAGAAGGTCGGCGGTTATGCGGCCATTTTTATCTTTAATGGCCCAACGTTTGTCGTTACTTAAAAAGGATATGTTTTTCCATCGCCGGTTCGCTAATGCCCCTACTTGAAAAAATGAACTGTGGTGTCAGGTGGAAAAAATAAAAATAAAACTACTCTTTCCTACTCAAGGAAAGACCTCCCCTAGGTCGCGGTGGACTCAGCCACCTCTTTCTTAATCTAATCGAACTGAAGGAAACATCAAATATGTATTTCCGGTGAAGAAAAAAATAATTTCAAAAATTGGACCCAATTATAATAGTACTTACTCTTCCTTATAGAATATCTAATACTTTAAATCGAGAATTCAGAATAATGTTAAATAAATAATTTATTAATTTAAAATTGTTATTTATTTGATAAGTGGGGGTAGTAGGACTTTTACACACTCGCGTATTGCCGCTAGATACTGCCAGCTGTTTAGAGTTGAATAATGTTACTTTCACAGACTAGTGAGAGAAAGTGGTGTGTTGTAAACTCACTTGTGTATGAAAGTTGAAGTTTCATCACAAATTTAGGGTAATAATCGTCACATTATTCAACAATTGCAGAAAAAATAAATTAATGACATGTTTTGTCTTGATCATTTTATGATAATCATTTAACTTTTTTAATTATGTTTAATGAAATATGATTTAATTAATTTCGTAGAAAACAAAATTTTTTGCGTTAATGACTGACAGGCTGTATGTAGTATCTAACAGTTAAGTATATACAGAAACATAAAAAAACATAATAAAACCATAAAACTGTTCTTAAATATTTACTTGAAATGCTAGGTTATGATGAACAAATTGGGCCATGGACAACAATGAAATAGAATTTGTCTAGATTTTGGTAAAAATATATAGTTTGTATTATTCAGTTGTCATTTTTACTATTCGATGGACGTACAAAATGTACACAACAATAGAATAACCATTACCCAGGTATATAACCTTCCTATGTCCAAATAGTTGGCCACAGCCTTCTATATGGCGCTTCTGTTTAATGAAAGTGAGTTACTAAGAAGACCTCAATTACAGGGCTGATAGTTAGATACTGTCAGAAATATCAGTAAAGTTAACTAATTTTATTCAATAAACTGATCGATTTTATAGGGCTAAATCGCATCTAATATTATTATCAGTTGATATAATCGATCTCATTTTAGAAGTAAATTTAAAAAAAAAATAAAAATGTTTTATGTGTGTGTCAGTTAGGATTTTGATAAAGAATATTAATTTGTCATAAATTTTATACAGTACTTCTGTGCAACTATATATCTGACCACAATCGAAAATTTGAAAATCATTCGAAATAATTTAGTTATGCAATTTAGAATCGATATAGAAAATACGTTCTATATCTGCGTGGTTGCTCCGCAGAGCCTACAGAATAGCTGATTTGTTTAATGCAATAAAAAAAAGTATTACGATTGCGATGAATGTTTAAAATACTAAGTTTTGAGAAATTCATATTTTGATAACCCCTGGGTAAGAAGAAAATATTTCAGCAAATGGTCTGTCTGTGTGAGTTTGAACAAAATATCTCAAAAAGGAAAAACCGCAGGAAGCCCAAACTTGGTATACAGTTTAGGTATACCACCACCTACATCTGACAACCAGGTTCCAGTCAAATCCATCAAACAGGAAGTGCCACTTTGCTAAATGATTTTTCCTGCGTATTTTTGTGATTTTCTCGTAAACGCCTATGTTTTTCTTTAAACTTCGTATACTAACTAAAAATATGAATACTATTACCTTTGTTTGATACATTTTCCCGGGAAAATTGATAATTTTGGGGGTACAGAAGCGTTAAATTTTCCTCTTAACTACCACAACAATACAATGAATGGTTCTACCAATTATATAATATTAATAAATATTAGAAACATTGATAGAATTCCACATTTGATGCAAATCGGTTTACCAGAAGTGCGATGGTACGAAATCGTTTTTTGAGTTTATTTTATATGTAAGTGTGATAGGTGTTTTATTTTATTGTATTTTAAATTCTATCACCACCGCTTTGATAATAACCTTTCGGTCCCAGTCTATCAAGTGCACATTATTGAAAGTTTTGTTTCTTCAATTTGTCACAATTTTTTCGAAATCGGCTCCAACGATTTTCTTTAATCTTATCCTATTTGAAAGTTTTTTTGAATCCATGAAAATGGATTTTCGGAGAGTTTTAGAGAATCTGTGAAGTTAAAGGATACGATCTCGGCGCTATCTTGTAAACTTCAATGTAATCTCATTAAAGTACTAACTTCAACAATAGTAAAGATTCTATATTTGAAGACACTCAGTTAGAATTGCCACATTCGTAATGAGACAAAATTCATGTAGGTATCGTAGTTTTTTTTTAATTTTATTAAATAGTCATAACAAGATGGCAATACAGTATTTTTTTTACCCATAGAACACACATACTATAGACCATTATCAGAGATATTTTCAGTGACAGCCTGCTTCTTTATGTGGTCATCGACCGGTTTCGGGTGTTCGCTCATCATCAGGATGCATTTGTCAAAACACTGTGATTACACAGACTTGCACACAGCAAATTTAGTTGATATCAACCAATCAGTGTATAAACTAAATTTTCTCCATGCAAGTCTATATTATCACACTGTTTTGGCAAAAACATCCTGTGAAGGACGAGCGCCTGAAACTGGTCGATGACCACAAAAAGAAGCTGGCTATCACGGAAAATATCTATGATGCTTTCCAGTTCTACAATATTTACAGACTATTTGCTAAAAACCTTTTTTTTGGTACTCAGGGGACTTCTAAGTAAATATTTCCGGTTAAAATCAATTTAAAAATAAACTAATAAGATCTTAATACTTCCTCTTACCTAAGAGAAATTAGTCGCATTTCCGGCTGATAGATCGAAAATTTATCAAATGCAGTGATGATACCAAAAAGAAATATTAAGTTTAGAGTGACTTTTCCTATTTGAGATAATATGTTATACATCAACTCACATGTTTAGAGAACGATTAGTTTCTGCTAAACAAGAAGAAAATCAACAAAAATACAATGGAAAAGAAAAAAAAAATAAACCAAACATATTGCTGACACTTTATAAAATCAACAAAATTAAATCTAGAAATAAAAACCAACATGCAAATCAAAATCAAAGCCATAAATTACTTATAAGAAATTGTTTGAGCCACTGAAGGTAAGCCGCCTAAAATAGTATAATTAGAATTAGATCTTCTGACAATTCGCTAAAAACAATTTTTTTTATACCTGGAGAACTTCAAAAATTTTAATTCTGCAATTCGATAAATCAAAATTCCTCGTATAGGAAAAAGTAATGATCCAAAGTTTCAATCGATAAAATTCAGTCGATAAAAATATTCAAAAATAAAAATAAATGCCCATACTATTAAAATAAATTGAACTAAATTATAATTATGATTTGATTTAATAATATTCATACCTTGACCATCAAAGTTCATATTTCCTTATCAATTATTCACACGTTCATTCATAAATAAATATTATTAACAAACAATTTTCAATTATTATATAATGAATTATTTATTATGCTGTTTCAATATATCCACAATAATTGTTAATTAAAATTGTTACTAAGATCAGTCAGCTGTTTTTTTTGTCATGCTATAGCCAAGCATTTAAATTTAGATTAGCTTATGGATGATTTAATTTTATACAATAATCGTACCTACATTATTGTGCCAAAAACACTCGGAAACATTTAGTGGAAGTATTACGACGAGTAATAGAAGTGTAAGTGTTTTATGTGTGAACAAAATATCTCCATAAGAAATCCGGATATTACCGTCGCATCGCATCTGTCACGGTTTCCGTCAAACTTTATTCAAACCGGAAATACGTCTTTATTGATTTTTTTTTTTTTGTTTTTCTCGTTTTACTCAAAAATGGCGCCAACGATTTCCTTTAATATTCCTTATACATTCTACACATATAAATATGACCTATAACTTGTATTTCAAACATTTTTTGCCAAAAGAAATTGATTTTTCGGAAGTTTAGAGAGAAAAGCTACGTTGAATTTTTCTCTAAAGTATTATTTTAATATATGAATACGGTTTTACCACGTATACGATAAAAGCATTGATAGAATTCAAGATTTGACGAAAATCGTTTAAAGGAAATTGCGATTTTATTGATGAATACATTTTAAAGTTTTTTTTTTTGGAATTTTGTCGTAAACACTATAACGATTTTCTTTATCTCTAAACTTGGTATGCTAACTGCATGCTAGGAACTTACAGCTTTTATGTGACCCGTTTTCTCGCATATTGATTCTAGTGCGGGTTAGGAAGTCCTGTCACATCCGCTTTATAGTCGAGATCTCCCACCGCCACCAGATTTCTTTTTAAAATTCCCCTTCAGCTGTCACTAAGAAGCGGTCAAGTTTCAACGGGAAAAAAAGAAAAAATCGGGTGTGAAACACTCACATGATTCTTTCTCTTACTCCTTTGTTAATACAATTATGTATAAAATGACAGATTTTCTTTAAACATCAAATATTACTCATTTATGTTGACACAAACACAGTGGTGGTGGAAACACAAGTACCAACCAACTAACCCCAGAGAGGTGCTAGCCTTTAGTTTACTCCACAAGTCGTGCCAATTACAATGAAATTCAGTCCCACAAAATCTACAATAATTTTTTTCGACAAAATTCCAAAAATCTCAAAAAACCAATTTCGTAAAATTGTATTTCCGGTTAACCGATTTCCTTCAAATTTGGAGTTCTAGCAATACTTCTAGTGTATATTAATATTATATAGGTGGTCGAACCGTAAATTGTACAGAAGTGATACTTTAGAAGAAAGCAGATATCTATATTTGGAAATATTATAATAAGTTTAAAGATAACTTAAAAAAATCTTTCAGTAAAAATCCAACATCCGGTTGATGGATTTTGTCCAGAAACTTTATGTCAAATGCGATAGTAATACCTAAATAAAATACCAAGTTTCAGCTTCCTGCGATGTTTCAGTTCTGAGAAATTTTGTTTACACACACACACACACACACACACACACACACACACACACAGAGAGAGACTATTCGCTAATAAACCTTTTTTCGTACTCAGAGGACCTCAAAACATAATAATGAACCTTTATTTGTAGACAAAATATATATAGATAAATGACAAATTATAATATTAGGAAATATTGCATGGCAAATAGCAGTCTGCAGGAGTTGGTGTATTCATTACAAGAAAATAATAATAATAATAATAGTAATAATAATAAAAGAAAAATGAAAGCATACAACAGTGAAAGAAACATTAAATAGTATTTTTACAAAATTTTATAATGTAAAGTAAAAAATAAAAGGAAGTAATTATATTAATAGAAAACAAAAATTGTTAAAATAAACTGACCACTTCTGACTAAAATAACTGTATGGATTTAAAAGTTATGAATGGAAGAATCCGTCTCCCTTAAGAACTTTAATTCTAAGACTTCATGCTTTTCTGGAAAATTCTACAAGTGGATGGTCGTCTAGAGAAGATAGCAACTGAACAATCTGGGATCCGGAAATATTAGAGCATCCCATATATTTAATGCGAAGCTCATTTAATCTCGGACACTCTCCCGAAAAATGGAAATGATCCTCTTTCACTCCAAGTGTTCATAACGCACAAAGGCTCATATCCTCCTCGCTGTCCAACCATGGCACGCTACCCAAATTTACTAGCTCGCCTTTCAATCTGAACAACCATCTTAAATCAATCATCTTACTTTTGTGATCCAGATTTTTACTAAAATAGGCCCCAAATTCCACTTTAATAATAGTAAGTTCCCTGTAGAGAAGGAAGCGTTCTGTATTTTTAGTTCGTCAAACAGATTCGTCCCTAGAGGTAGCAAGGATTTTTGCTCTTAACAATAATTGATAGTTGTGACTGCCATTGATTGTGACTTAAATCATGTATTATTCCGTAAATTTGACACTACTGTAATACTTCTTCCTCCTACAGGTAAAAGTAAGTAACTAGTAGATAGATTAGACAAGGTTTTAGGTATATGTATTAGCGGATGATGTCAAAAAATAGGTAAATAATTGTGAGATTTATTTAATAAATTGGCGAGTTGGCAACATTAGGGTCTTAGGAGGACAATAGTTGCAAGGGTAAGCAGTTTTTAAAAAAAACAATCATTCTTTATCTCTTTCCCTCTCTGAAGACATCCCATTTCCATGATCCAAACTGAGCTAGCTGCCGATTCCACTGATCCGATCTGTGTTACTTCACTAAATGAAAGATTCTTTCCCAGTTTACCCATTGATTGGATTCCTCGGCACCGAGTTTTACATTTAATGGGAAAACAGCCTGATAATTTTAATTGTTGCTTCCCAATAAACGAACAATTTTATCATCTTTTAATGGCCAAATTCTTCTCCAGACAAAGAATTTTGGAAAAGTGTGTGTAAAAATAGGGTGGGGCGGGGGGTGATTTATTTGGTCCTCTAGGAGAAGGGCACAAATAAAGGTCAACTGTATGGGTGGCTTTGCTGTTGAAGCAACTTTAGTTTAGAGAAATATGTTGTTTTTTTAAATGTGTAAGAATGGCTATAAGCCGGCCACGGCTATGTCGGCATGTTGGCACTAAATAGAGGAAGTAGAGGAGGTTATTGGTTGTATATATATTTATTTAGGTAATGGGTAAAGACATGTGTGTTACTACAGCTTTGTTTGTTTTACAATTCTTCTAGTTCTAAATGGTGAAATTAGAAGGCGCCCCCCCTTTTTTTCCTCCCTTAAAATCTCACAGTAGTGTGTGCCAACCGCACAGAGAGCTACCAATAAATACGCAGATGAACCTAACAAAGGTATTTTTGTAACCGTCAGCAAGACATCCTTCAACATCTAAATTGCCCATTATTATTTGATCTATGTTCTAAACCTCAGCTCATAAATAACTAAAAAAAATGGTGTGAAACACTCACACGACTTTCTCTTATTCTAATGAATACAATGTAATCAACAAACCTTCTTTAAAATTGCAACGTTTACAATGTGTGATGGCATATCACAAGTCAAATTAGTTCCCTGCTGTCCGCAAGGAACGCCAAGGTCGCATAAAAGGAAACGAAGCCAACCAAGGGTTGGGGATGAAGCACCGTCCTACTTCCCCGACCACAGGGCTCTAAATTGTAGGAAAGGACAGTGGAGGCCCCATTCTAACACCTTCTTCAAGAGCGAAGACACCTTCCGTGCGATCAGCCAACGACAAAGATCCAGTCTACACATCAGCCACTTGCCTATATCTCTCAGTCTCTCATTAAGTTTCTCTCCCTGTCTCTAAATTCTTAAGTCAAGTCCTTATGAATAAGTGTACACACATTAATTATAGTGATGGTAACAGCATTTAGTTATTAATTTTAAACCCCTGAAACTCCCACTACACAATGTTTAATTGGGCTGGGGCCTTATGCAAAGGTGATAGAGGTTACACTTGTATACCTGAGAGGACTTCTGTGGAGCGTCCTCTGTTCAAACCAACAAAGCTTGCGCAGTTTAAATATAAACCTAACAGACTCGCAAATCCCCTGTTCTGTAAGAATGTTTCAAATAAAAGTGATACTGTTTTATCTGTGATTGGAGCATTTCAAGTTTCAAAAAAAAACTCAAAAAACATTCCGTAAAATCGCACTTCCGGTTGACCCATATTCTCCAAATTTGGAATACTAGCGTGCTTCTAATGAATATTAATATTATATAGTGTTAAAACCATAAGCTGCACTAAACTAGTACCTTAGAGGAAAGCTTCCTTTTTTATTTTTTGTATTAATCTTTATTCATGCTACAATGAGCGCGATGGCGCTATAAGTAACAAAGAACATAAATACAAAATGAGTGAAGAAGCTACCCAATGGTAACACTCCAAAACTATACAAAATCACTATTGACTCTCTTCACTTGGGAGGAGACCTCCATCTTCACTGGAGAGAGAGGCCATTGTCTTTTAGGACGTCTAGAAGGGTTATTAGGAAAATGTTCGGGAAGACAGGTGTTGAACTAAAGGATTTTTTGTGAGTCTGTAGGTTAATATGGAATTTCCTGTAACGGATTTTGGCGACTTGAGCAATGAACGGTATATTTAGATCAATGTGTATGGTTCCGTTGTTGACGTAAAAAGGAGTGTTTTACAATGTTACGGAGGATTCTGGATTGTAGGGATTGGAGCCTTTGGCGATTTGAGCGCTTGGTTGAATCCCATAGTTCTATCCCGTTCGCCCAGATAGGTTTTAAAACAGATGTATAAATTAGTCTTTTGTTGTCTAGGGAGAGTTTAGATCTGTTGTCCAGTAGTCTTTTAAGTTTTCGAAAGCGTCAGTTTAGTTCTATTCTTTTAAATCGTGTATGAGGATTCCAAGTAAGTCTTCGATCTAAGTAAAGCCCAAGATAGCGAGCAATATTGATCACTGGTAAGGAAATTAAGTCGCAGTAGACTGGGGGGAAGGGTATTGCAACGTAGAGTGAAGATAATGTTTTGGGACTTATTTTCATTAAGTTAAATGACCCATTTTTGGAACCAATTTTCTAGGGTGGAGAGTGGGTTTGTAGATTTTTCTATGGGCTGTTACAGGCTTAGAGGAAAGCTTAACACTACTGTTCCCCTAGAACTGCCCCCAAAACTTAAAATTTCCCAGAAAAATGCCCACAAATGCATTATACACAAATAAAAGTAAATTATTTAAGTAAGTAGATATATATGATGTTTACAGAAAATCGTTGAAGAGCAATTTGTTGTAAAAAACTTCCGAACTAAAACGCATTTTTCTCGAGTAAAATTTAAAAACTTTGACTTTTTTTCTTACTGCTTACCAGGAAGTGTTGTAGGTATCAGATTTTTGAAATTGAGTTTTTAGGAGAGCCAGAGTAAAAAAAAAAAAGTGGAAATCTGTGTGTGAACAAATTTCTCCAAAAGGAAAATTCGCTGGAAGCTCAAACTTGGTATTTGATTTAAGTGATACTGCTACCCACATGTGACACGAAAGTTCCGAGCAAAATCCATCAAATCGGAAGTGTAAATTTATGCTCAAGAGAGGAAGTCGTGTAAGTTCTTACCAGATTTATTTATTTATTTATTTTTTAACTGTCATGAGGGAAAGGGACCTCTCTCAACAACTCTGTTCCAAAATGCGCTACTACACATTTGGAGTGTAATGTACCTGGAGCTTAGTTACTCTGAGAAGAATTTCAGAGTGGAGAATTGTAAAGAATATGTTAGAATCCGCCCAGGCACATGAAATTAAAAGATGGCAGTCACTCCAAGCATTCGATCTGTTCAACTAGAATTTTTTTAAACAAATTAATTGAAATTAAAAAGACATCGCGGACTTACCCGCAGTTTCAGAACCAAAATATCTTTATATGAAACTCTTTTATCCAAGAACCAGTGGAATTTGCACTTTACTCTCTATAAAACGGATATTCTTCACTCCGTAAATATTTCAAATTTAGCAAAAATCCGTCGTAAAAATAACAATATAAAAAAAAGAAAAAATCTGGATTAAACAAGGCAGTAAAAATATGGTAAACACAGAAGTGTTTTTTTTTTTGTTTACAAAATAGGATAGCGTTATTTTATTCGTTTAAATTATACACAAACAGTATAGAAGGGCTACCCCATTAAGTGTTAGCATAGTAAATTTTGGCTTATTAAATAGAGATGACAGTTTAAAACAAAATAAAAACAAGATGAAGAAGGTTATATATATCGTGATGAAGTTTATAACCTGTCTACGTTTTACCTTATAAAGAGCGTACAGGTAAGTTTGATTTAGGTTATGTTGGTTATACTGTGTATTACTGTTTCATAAGATTAAGAACGGACGAATACTTCGAAAGAGTGAAAAGAAATGGTTCAGTGAAAAACAAAACAAAATAAAATATAAAAATAAAAAGAATAACGTTTTTAACGTGTGAGTTTGAGAAAAAGGAACGAATGAAATCTCAAAAAGAAAAAAAAAATGAGATAAACATCTTGAGAAGTGAGACCACACATAAACCCGCCACGACAAATGTTACTCTTATCTAAGAGTTCAGATCTTGAGTTCACCACTAGAGTGTGCGCTTCTCTGCTTAGGCTGTAAACGCGCTCTCCTTCCTTCCTCTATCATAATCACGCTCACAATTCTTTCTCTCAGTTTTTAAAATACTTACAAACACACAAACCAAAAACTACAAATAGCCAACTAAAGAGAAAGAGACAAGAAGAATTTGTAGCATGCCAGTATAAACCAGCTGGGTTTTACTATATAAAAACACAGCGGACGAATACAGAACTAACCAACTAACCTCTCTCTACCCACCGTCACAATAATATATATTATACTACTAGCACCATCTAGTAAGCACAGATTTACTAGGCACTGGGAAATATCCACGGCGTACTTAATAAATATAAAACAATCTTTAAATACTTATCGCGTTACTAAATGGTCACCTAAATTACATTGCTATTTACAAGTAATTATATCATTTTATATATTTTTTATTTTTGTAACACTAATATATCACAATTACTGATGACTATATGTGTGTAAGGTTGTGAAACTTGAAACATTGAGCAATAAACATCTCCATTTTTCCAGTACAAACTGGTTTTTTTATTTATTAACTTGTTTATAAATTGTAATCTAATTTATCTAAAAGAAGAGCAACATGCACTTCCACACCGCACTGAAATTCTGGTTAAGATTTACGTTTTTTTTTTTATATATAAAAGAACAAATTTAAATGAAAAAAAATTTGGTGTGAAACACTCAAACGACTTTCTTTATACTACTTTTAATAATATGATTATACATAAATGATTAATTTTGGTTAAATTTCAAATTTTGGTCATTTATCTTAACATCAACATAGAGGTGGGCGGACAGGTACCAACCTAGCAGCTGGGTACTCAAGGCGCCTCACGTCAATAGAACTGACCCCATATATTTGAAATTTAACGCCTTGTATTCTGATAAACTATCGAAAATCTACTTTTACTTTTGCCTACTCTAAGTAAGAGGAAGTACTACGGTCGTGTCAAATTTTTTGAGATCGAGTTTTCACCGGAAATTTATGTCTGAAGGCCCCTCAGTCATAAAATTTTTAGAAATTTAGTTTTCTCTCTCTATCTCTCTCACTTTCCCTCTATATGTGTGTGTGTGTGTGTGTATAGCCAGCATAACTCAAAAACGGAAAATCTTGGAAAATTCAAATTTAATATTTGACTGAAATACTAGCATGTGACTTGATAATAAAGTTTTATCAAAATCAGACAAACAGAAGAAATATTTTACTAAATGGTTTTTTTTTTTTTTAACTTTTTGCTACTTTTTCAAAAAAAGGCTCCAACCATTTTCTTTTAATCTAATATATGAACTACCCATATAAACAGCTACAACTATTAATTGAACACTACTCCGAGAAAATTTAATAATTCATTTAAGGCGACTTTCGGAGGAGGGGTGGGGTTATGTCTTCCTCCGAAGTGTTATTTTAGTTTATTACACAAATCTATCATCTGTATAATATTAACTAGAATTAATAAATATATTGCCAAAGTTCTGAGTTTTAAGAAAATCGGTTGACCGGAAGTGCGTTTTTTTCTGCACTTTTTAAAAGTTTTCAACGGTTTTTCCAAAAAAGACTCCAAAAGGTTTTTTTTTTAAAACTGAGTTTTCATCGCAGATCGTGAGAAGTTGTGTGTGTGTTTTAGAACAGATATTTTTTATAAGTAAAATATTTAATTTCTTTTCTTTAAAAAATAAAAAAAAGTAATTTTATTCTATTATTTTATTTTCAATCAAAATATATGGACCAGCTCACTAGAGCTTTACACATAGTGGAAACAGAAGAAAACAAATAAAAATTAGAGGCCTTGATAAAGTCGAGGTTTCAGCCTTCTTGATCAAGTAGGCTCGCCTATATGGTAGTGTGATGTTGAACATAGTGTGCGAAAGGTTAGGAAGAAGTTGTCTGTTAATTTAGTCATGTGTGTGTGAATGTCTGAAATGTCGAGTTCTTTATGTATTTGTGTATTCCTGGTAAACCAAAGAGCGTTTAGTGCAATCCGCAGAACTTTATTTTGAAAAGTCTGTAATCGTTTCGTCAGTGTGTTGCTAGCTGTTATCCAAACTGAGCAGGCATATGTCAGAAGTGGTCTGATAAGCGTTTTATAGAATAGTGTGGTGCAGGAGTGTTTGAGTGGTGTATTTTTGTTAATGAGTGGGTAGAGCTGTTTCAGTCGGGTGTTTGCTTGTTGTAATTTACTGGTAATGTGTAGTCTCCAGGTGAGTCTTGTCTCCAGAATCACGCCGAGATAGCGCACTCATTTGTCCTTTTGTTTCCAAGGGACTTCTTACTTGCTGATGTGCAGAATACGAAGGTTTTCATTCCGGAACCTTAGCAGAGCGAAGATTTTTGCTTCAGTTTTGGCAACTTTAGCTTTAGTTTCCATCGCTGGAAGTTTGATATTGTATTTAAAGCCGTCTTTAAGTCAGTGATGCTTCTGTTTAAGGCATGGTGTCGTCTGCGTATGTGGCTAGTGTCGTTGAAGGAGGTTCAGGTAGTCAGAGCAGTAGAGGCTGAAAAGTATTGGGCTCATGATTGCCCCCTGTGATCCACCGAGTCCGGTAGTCCACCGAGAATTCGTTGTCTAGTACTGTATGTGCTGTTAAGTCATACTTGGAAGGTTCTGTCTTGTAGAAAGGATCCGATAATTTGAGTAATGTAATCAGGTGCGTTTGTGTTTCTAAGTTTGTAGAGTAGTCCAAAGTGCCAAACTGTGTCAAATGCGGCTGTTACGTCTAGAAACACAGCTACCGTGTATTTTCTGTCCTCATAGTTTTGAACAATGTGCTCTATGATTCTTTTAAGTTGATGTACTGGGGAATGTTTTGGTCTAAATCCGAACTGATGTGGTGGAATTGTGTTTGTGTCTGTCAAATGTTGTAAGAGTCTTTTGAAGATTAGTTTTTCTAGTATATGAGAGAGAGAGAGAGCTTAAGAGGCTTACTGGGCGATAGCTGTTAGGGTCAGATTTTGGCTTTCCAGTTTGTGAAAACCTACCCTTTATTCTATTAATTTCTTAAAAAATTATATATAAAAAAAAAATGAATTCTTTTTCTATAGGTCATTAGACCTAGATCGACCGAGAGCAAATTGATTAGTATTCTTTAGTTAGGAGAAAAAAAGAACAAATTCTTGGCAGGACCCACAGCCAGTTTGGAAAAACGGAAAGGAAAACGTATTTTGTTCAGCATACCGCCGTTTAGTTCCGGCCTTCGTAATCAGAGTTCACTTCTCACTTTAGTTCTAACATTTACTCTTCATTATTTCTGGGACAAAACTGTGTTTTAAAGAAATCGAAAGAATAGTGTGTGACTGACTAACTAGGTGGATATGTGGAGTCCTTTTCGGTTAAGATTTTGATAATCAAATAAGTTTTAATCTCTAAATCTCTTCGCCACTAACAATCGACTTAAGCCGATAGAAAAAAAAAAAACCGTTCGTGGGGTTTTATATTTGATTGCAGTCAACTCTTATAGTTCGACAGTCATTATTATAATAATGCCTTCAAATATTGGTTCAGTTTCAAAAAAAAATTTGCGATTTCACTAGATATTACTATTTAATCTATTTCATGATCAATTAATAATAATAATAAAATTACCTGAAAACAACTCTGTTGTGTGCCCCATTCTGTTAGCGTGTAAAGTGCCGTTTTGAATGACTTCGCTTCAGATGTGGTTGAATTCAAAAACGTATAACTATTATAGAAATTATCTTTAAAAATATAGTAAACTATATTTTTGTTATTAAACACTAAAACATTCCACACTTTGTTATAAACCAGTCACACAATGTCTTTTTCTTTCTTATTTCTATTTAAATAATTGCTATCTAAAATTAACAAACAAAATTAATAAACAATATGAGGTATAAAATTAATACAAAAAAATATTTTAAGGAAGTATAGATTTCAATATTACTATAACAATTAAGTATCTTTTTTTTATCAATCAAACTTAAGTAATTAATTAAATAATTATCCAATAACACACATGAAAACACTATCTTTATGTAAAGTACGTAACCCTGGCGGAACAAAGTTTATGGGTCTTTTACAATAAACTGATATACATTCCACTGTTGAAGAAATTCATAACATCAAGCGCTGACACCAGCCGTTAACAGCGCTAGCGTCGTGCGTACTTTAACTACGCATTACCACTCTCTGGCATGCCTACCCCCGAGTACGGAGAAATTCTGGTTACCACTTTGAGAGAGCTATGCTTACCCAGAGGAACGGTAAAAAAAAAATCGTATAAAAGACCGGCAATTTCAGGGCTTTTGGGTAGTCAAGTAACAATATTTGAATGATTGAAAACCTCACTTGAAGAAGTCTAACCAAGCTATCAAGAAGGTAAAAACCAAACATTCAAAAGTTTGCTTTGTGACGACCTCAACATAAATCTCTTAAGATTTACATCGGGCAACTAGTTTTAACAGGCAATCAACTTAAAGTTTATACTCAGCTCGGTCAGCGCCAATAACAATGAACGAATCTAAACAACATTTGAAATGTTAGATATCACAACTGCTCAGAATCCTTCCATCATCAATATTTAAAGGAAAATGTTTCAAATAAAAGTGATATGTGCAGTTAGTGTTCAAAGTTTAAAGAGGGAATATTTAATTGAGGGAAGGGAACAGCAAAGTGGTTAGCGTCCCTGGGCTCCCACGCGGAGGACCCGGGTTCGAGTCCAGCTTAGGACCCTTAGATTTTTTCTTGCTAGGAGTCTCTACAGCTCTCTGTCAGGTGATGGACAGTGTTGTCTATAACCTGAGAACACTGCCCTGAGACCGGGAGTGCATTGAGAAGGCTCCGGGCGCCATTGACCATATATGTTGACGCGCCTTTAAATTAAGTTTAAAGAAAAATGTTTTGAAAAATGAAAATAGTCTTTTCAAGAAAATAAAAATAAAAAAACTTAAAAACTTATCCAATAAATTCGAACTTCCGACTGACCAATTTTCTTCAAATTTGGAATTCCAGCAATTCTACTAATGTCTAAGCACATTATACAGGTGGACAAACCATGAAATCTGCTGAAGTGATACTTTAGAGGAAAGCTTAACATTGCCTCCAGCTCAGAAACCACCCAAAACTTTTCTTCGAAAAATATTATGTATAAAAGTGATAGGCATTCATCTGTTTAAAAATATAAAAAGTTTTAAAGAAAATCGTTGGATTCATTTTGCGAGAAAACAATGAAAAGCTGAGAAAACCATTCCAGTAAAGTCGCATTTCCGGTTGATGGATTTTGACCAAAAGCATTATGTTAAAAGCGATGGCTTATCTAAACGGAATATTAAGTTTAAGCTTTCTGCAAATTTTTTCGTTTTTGAAATATTTTGTTCACGTATGCTCAATTTTCGAACTTCACACACACATATAACCTGAATATTCACCGGAATTGCATTTGCTCATAATGCTCACATTTCTCATTCGCTGAATTTTTCGAAAGCAGAAGACCTTAGAAGAATATGTATTTCAGGAAAAATCTTAATTGCCAAAAATTTCAATATTAGTTGGGAGTTGTTTTCATGAAAATCACAAACTCTTGAAAAAAACAAAACAAACATTCAAGTTGCACTTCCGGTTGTCGTATTTTAACCAATCGTATATTAACTTCTGTTTTTTGGTAAAGATATCATTATAAATTATCTCTGAATTTTTATTATCAACATATTCTATATTAATTAGATTCACGCAAATCTAATTCTTTCATCTCGTAGTGTACAATAATTCACTTATAGTAAATTACTAGTTTTGAATCAGCTAGAAAAGCATTCAGGCCGCTAAGAAACCTAAATAATGCTCTTTACATGGCGAACTTCTTTCTAATTGGGTATTGAAAGGAAAAATGAGGGCACCACACGACGGATCTGTAATAGAAGTGAGTATTAGTATTAGCTGATGCAATCTGGATTTATAGGCAAAAAGCATGCCAATGCACCCACGTTAAGGTGATGTACAGTTCTATCTTATATATATAGTAAATACTTAATTATTAAAATGTATACATAGAGATATTCAGGTACATGTTGTGAGATATGTAAATATTTAAAAGAGAGATTGGATTTTTTTTTTTATAGAAAAGTAACAACCGTTAAAACAACTACATTATCATGTTTGTACAATGCCATCTATATATCTTTGTTTATTTAGCACTGATAAATAAATATATAATTTTGGTTAGTTTAAACAAAGTAAACTAACTATAATTATGTATTTATAGATATTATACATAATAATAATTCTTATCAAGTCATTTTATAGAGTAATTAAACTTAATCAAAAATAAGCTTTGTTTATATATATATAAGATATGATTATGTATTATATATAGCTTATAATATGTAAGATATATATATCAATCATTCCTGTATTACGATAAGAGGAAGTGTTACGATCGTGTCAAATTTACACCGGAAATATATTTGTGCGGAAAACTAATTTTAGCGAATGGCCTGTAGATGGTGTTTCTGTCTATTTCAAGCTCAAACTTTAAAACTTTCAAGCACCAAAACCGCATCTAATCCGAAGATTTCTGTCAAAATTCATCAACCAAAAGTGCGACCTTTATGAATGTTTTATTCAATTCTTCAAAATTTCAAAAAAAAAATGGTTAACTCAGTTTCTGTGTTTATTTGAATTTTCTGAAATAGAAATTCCATCAATTTCCTTAGAACCCGAAATGCTTACTGTAGACGCTTACAGTTACTTCACATAAACAGGTAACAATCGGTTTACAACCCTTATTTATATAATATAATGGAGGTCCGGCGGAACATTTAGAAAACATTGTCAAGTTTTTGTCATTAGCATTTATTGTTATAGTTGCAATAAAAGAAAAGTCGTGTGAGGGGCTCACACAAGATTTTTGGAAAATGGTGTATGCCATTTGCGATTAAGAGAGGATCGAGGTTCGAAAACCGGAAATTCATCTCTCAATATTTCGAAGTTGTTGCAATTTTCTTTAAATTTTGCATACCAACTACCACACACAAACTATCACATTTAGTTGACAGATTTTTAGAGTATTGTTTACAAACATTAGACTTTCCTTTGTTATTCCATTTCTGCACACTGTATGGTGAGGGCATTCGAGGGTAACTAAACCACTTAGCAAAAATTTCCAATTTTAAAAAATCTGCAGTGAAAAACTCACACAACTTTCTCTTACTCCAGTTCTCAAAATTATAATTGACAATTTTTATAGTTTGTGTACCAAATTTAATGAAATTCGTCAAAAACTGAATATACTGTTGAGTAAAAGTGTACTTCCGGTTAACTAATTTCCTTGAAACTCGGAATTTTGGCCATTTATTTATTTCTAATTAATTTTGTTTGGATAATAGATGAAAAAAATCATTTAGTAAAAGTGGTAAAGTAAACGCACTTCCGGTCATCCGATTATCCGGAATTTCAACAATATATTTAATTCTAATTAACATTATTTAGATGACAGAATTGTCTAATAAACTGAAATAACACTTTACGAGGAAGCCGTAACCTCACCCCTCCCCCAAAAGTGCCCTTAAAAGAATTTTTCCGGAGAAATGTTTTAAATAAAAGTTCTGGATCTTTGTATGTGTAGTTGATATATCAAGTTTCAAGAAAATCGTTGGAGCCATTTTTTTGAGAAAATCACAAAAAGTAAAAAAACAACTAGTAAAGTGGTACTTCCAGTTGAGGAATTTTGATAGATAACGTACTGTCTGATCCCTTGGTGATACCTAAACGGAATTTCAAGTTCCAACTTTCTGCGGTTTTTCGTTTTTTAGCTATTCTATTCACATACAGATACATACACATGCAACACACACACACAGACCATTTGTTAAAAACCACTTTTTTTTCTCAGGGGACCTCAAAACGGATATTTCCGGTGAAAACTCGATATAGAAAATTTGACACGATTACCATACTTCCTCTTATTAGGTAAGAGAAAGTAAACATTTTTATCAACTGGAACATTGGATAATCGTATGATCATTGGATAGTCGTGTGAGCTGTTTTATACCAGTTTAGATGGTGGAGCTACCAAATTGGACTAAAATGACAGAGATAAGCATTATGACCTACTTCAAACTCCGAATTTCAGCAACGCATTTATTTATTTATTTATTTCATCTCTATTAGCCTGTACAACTACAGAAATGGAAGTTGTCTATTTTTATAATAATAACAATATATAAATATTAACTGTTTTATTAATAAGGCTAAATAGGTTACAATATTAAAAGCAACTGAATGGATACTAGGACAATGGATTACAGCAAACTGTCTCTATAATAACTGACAATTTAGTAACAGTTACTTATAAGACACCGTACTTTATCAACTTAATCCAGCAAATAAAGAACAACAGTGAAATTTTCAGATAGGTAAAATGGTTGCATATTAAAAAACTTAAGCATATATCGGTGTTGAAAGCAAAAGAGACGGCATTTGACGATACTTTACCAGCGACTTTAATATACATTATCCGGCTACATACTTGGAGCAAGTACTGCAACAAAATACTATTGAGCAATGGGATGAGATCACTAAACGCGCCAATGGTGAGATCACTAAACATTACTTTCCTACTGTATATCATAGATTTATAGCGCACCATTTTAAATTAAAATTATAAATTAACTGAATATCTGGCAGGCCATGCCCTTTAAGTACTATTTGAATCGCTTCAAAATTACAAATTCTTTATGGAACCCCCAAACATGGACGGATCCTTGATTCAAACAAGTGTAACCGTGCAGTGCTATAGTCAAACCATAAAAAATCCTCATTCTTTGCAGCTGAAAGCAGACTTTTCTTGGAGACTGTGAATGCACAAGACTGAATATCAGACTGAATAATTGTAAAGCCTCTGTTTAAGTGTAGCCTAGCCCTTATATATATGCTTCCAGAAAATTCTCCAATTTCTCCTTCTAATCACCTAGAGGTTGAGGTAGGGGCGGTTCTTGATATCCTCCTAAGGTGGAGGAATTGAATAGTTTGTGGTAGAGAGATCTGTTACGCTTTATGTGACGTTTTGAGTGACTGAGCCGTTGGGGGAGGGTTCGAGCTGCAGGCAAAACTTACCGCCGGCCTTATATCTGTGTTATCACACTGTTTTTCAAGACATCTTAACGATGGGCGTACTCTCGAAACTGGTCTCGATCACCTCAAAATGAAGCAGATTATCATGAAAAAAAGTAATTCCCTTGATCTTTTGCAGCTCTGCGGGACCCAACCATAATACAACAATAACCGTAATGATTGCAGCAAGAACAAGTCATATGTTTCATACACAAATTTTGTTGACATGCGATCAGCTGATTTATTTTAAAGCACGCAGTGGCGAGATGGTTACACATATTACATAAAGATGTTTCATTTTCACGATTATTGGAAATATTGTTATAAATTGAAATGGTAAAATAATTCTAAAAAATGGTTTCAACTTAAAAAACTAAATAAATAAATAAAAGATGTGCATGAAGAGTAAAAAAAAGAGGGAATCCAAGTGAGGGTGATATAAAACATTAAGGTGTGTGAATTGTCATTAAATAAATTAATAGTTACAGCGTGTTAAGAGAGATAAATTAAAGAGAATAGATTTTTAAAGAAGTGCGAGCGAGAGAGGAGGAAGGGACTGAGTTGGTGGTGAGTTTAGTGAGTTTTCAGGATGAGGGAGTGAGTTGTGAGGGAGGGAGAGAGAGAGAGAGAGAGAGAGGACATGTGTTGTTTTAGATGTGAACAAAAGATAAAGACAAGTTTAATATTTATGCGTTGTCCGAGTGTAGTTTATGTATTTGGTGTTGTTGGAGCGTGTAGTTGGGTGATGTTTGTGTGTCTGTCTGTTTGTAGATAGGTAGGTAGTTGTTGGTGTGCGACTCTCTGGGACACACAGTTGTTGCTACAAAGAGAGAGAGAGAGTGTGTGTGTGAGAGACCTATGGACCATACACACAACAACAACCATACTACACCAACAATACACACATACAAACATACAAATTATTATCATCCTCCATGTCCACATTATATTATACTGATTATAATACCACACACTTCTTTTGTCTATCTACGCTATTAATGTTACTTCATTCTCATCTACTTCATCTGTCATTTCTCTGCGTCTATTTTCTGGTTTTCTTTATTGTTTCTTTTTTTTGTATTTAAATTTTGAAATATTGTCCATTCTATTCTTAATATCATTTAAACAGACTACCCAAACAAGGTATGACAAGATTTTCGAATGTAATACAAACATTTGGGGGAAACTTGTAAAAATTTAAAAGATCATTCACCAATGCTATAAATCTCCAATGAAACTACCTGAAGCTTAAAAGAACTTTGGTAGAAATACACACAGCATGTAGCTGATCTCTACCAGACTGGATTCATTCTAAACACTTTCGATATTTTGAGCATTTTATTTGTACTTTCTCTTATATCTATTAGAGCGAAGTTATTTCGTTCGTGTCAAATTTTCGAAATCGAGTTTTTACCAGAGTATTGTTTTGAGGTCCCCTGAGTACGAAAAAAAATGTTTTCAGCGAATGGTTTGTGTATTCTATATTAATAACTAGCTAAATCCGGCCACGCTTAGCTGTGACTCAGTCTGATTTTAATTATTAGGGAAGTAAATAGAAGTATGTTAGTTAACATAGATTCTGCAACAAAACACATCATTCAATTTAATACCCTACTTTGCGTTGCTGTGAACTGAAAGGAAAGAAAGAAAAAATGTTTTTAACTGAAAGAATGTTTTTAAGAGCTGATTGCGCTGTTCTACCTCCTTCCATCAACGTAGCAGCATTACCTGAAGAAGCAAGTGCTAACGCAATATGGCGATTTGAACGGATTTTAGCCAGGAATAAGGAAATTAAGAACGTTGTTACAGCTCCACCTAGAGCGTCCAAAAAATAAATCATCGGATTGGTTGGTCACAGCTTGTATGATGGCATCAAATGCTATCTTTTGTTCTTGAAGGAGTTTCAGTGTATTTTCTTGGACGAATAGTTGTAAGTAAGTCATTTCTGGTGTATGATTGCTCTCTGAACAGTTCTCTCTCGAATGTTGCTTTGATCGACCTATTAGATACAGCTACTCTCAATAGTGCCAACAACTTGCCACACATTGCAAGACAAAGATCCTCAATGAAGATTAGCGCGCTTCATTGTATATTTTTCTTCTGTGAAATCCAATCCATGATTGCGTTTCTTGACGTATTCTGTGCAGAATATCTTCGGCGGAGAGCGCGCCACAATCGCAACGCGTCTGCGTCTGTCTCTGCCAAACTCACGAAACGCTCGGAATTTCCCGTTTCCGTGGGAACTTCGGAATAAAAAGTGTACTCTTATATAGAAATGTAACGTTGTATAAAAATTTTAAGCCACTCCATCGACTACTTTTCGAGTTTTGCGGCCACAAACATACGGATGCTGAATTTTTATATATATAGATATGTGTGTGTGAGTAAAATATCTCAAAAATGAAAAGTCGCAACAAGCCAAACTTGGTATTTCGTTTAGATATTATCATCCTATCTAACACGAAGGATTCGGGCAAAATCCACCAACCAGGAGCAGGTACGACTATATTGAATTTTTTTTTTTCATTTTCGCAATTTTATGGAAAACAACTCCAACGATTTTCTTTAAACTTCGTTTGCTGATAGTGTATAGATACTATCTACGTAAATACCAAATCACTTTTCTTTGAAACATTTTCCCGGGAAAATTAAAATTTTGGGGTAATCCGGGGGGGGGGGGGATAGTAACTTTAAACTTTCCTCTAAAGCACTAGTTCAATACAATGTACAGTTCTGACCATCTATATATTATTAATATACGTTAGAAGCCTTGGTAGAATTCCAGCTTTGAAAAAAATCTGTTAGCCGGAAGTGCGACTTTACACAATACGTAGGTTTTTGAGTATTATAAAGATTTCCTGTAAACTATGTTACCTGCACCAATATAAACCTATAACTTTTATTTGAACTATTTTTTTTTTTAATTGATTTTAAATAATTTAGCGGGATAGGGGCGTTAAATTTCGGGACTTGGGGCGTTAAATTTCAAATTTTATTTGCTTTGGTACTGGCGCGCTCTTGTGGACAACGTGCAATCACTTTTCTACCTGGATTAGTTGGGAGGTTGGTACTTGTCCATCCAAACCTCTCTCTATACTGGTTCTTATAATGACATCACCAACTTCAGACCTGTTTCTCTAATTCCTGTATTTCGAAGGTTTTTGAAAAGTTATTATACAAAACAAACACAGGATCACTTCGAGACAAATGGGTTATTATCTGCTAGACAGTTTGGATTCAGGACTGGTCAAGGAACCATTAATGCCCTTATAGATTTTGTGAAATGGAGCCACGGAGTCTTGGAAAACGTGGATTCGCTATTGATCAAGTTGTTTGATTTATCCAAGGCCCTTTGATATCGTTTCTCATGACATTTTATTAGGAAAATTATAGTGGTATGGGTTTAATGATTTGTCAGTCAAATTTATCTTTTCCTATCTCTCGAATAGATTGGCAGCGGTGTATAAAGGCGGTAAGTATTCTTCTCTACTGCAGCTCAGGAATGGTGTGCCCCCAAGGGTCTATTATGGGACCTCTATATTATTCTTGGTTTACATTAACGATCTACCGGCAATGTTTGATAACGATGATATAATTAGGCCATATCTATATGCCGATGATCTTGCGGTACAAGTTAGAAATGCAAATAACATATCCGTTAATAATTGCATTAAATCTATATTCGATTGGTGTGCTGCTAATAAGCTATGTTTAAACCAGGACAAAATAAAAGAGATTACTATTAAATGAGAAAATTATGTTGGGACTGAAAAAACTATCAATTTCTTAGGCATTTTCATAGATTCAAAACTGAACTGGACAGATCAAGTTAATAACGTCATGGGTAAAGTGTCTCGTGGAATCTATGTTTTGATAAAATTAAAAATGTCAGTTGACTTGGAAGCTTTAAAGTTGGCATATTTTGCGTATGTACTATATATAAAGCTATTTGTGCTTTGGTACTATAATTTGGGGTAATGCTGCGGAATGTAAAAAAATATTCACGTTACAAAAGAAGGCAATTAGAGTCACTTTGGGTTTAGACTCGAAAGTATCTTGTCGTTCTTTGTTTAAGAAATTGAACATAATGACACTACCAACCATATTTATTTTTCAATGCCTCGTCTACGTAAAGTGCAATGAAGGGTTAATTTCTATGTTTCTCGCAAGTTCATGATCATTTCATCACAAAACGCCACAATAATCTTGTCCAGAATAGAAACAGGTTGACAAAGATTCGTACCAACTTCCATAGTTTGTCCACAACTTTTTACAACTATTTACCAGAGAATATAAAAAATAATACTTTGAAGTGTTTCAAAACTAATGTTAAAAAACTGATATTAGCTCACCCGCTGTATGAGATACATGAATATTTTAAAATTAAGTTTTTGTCTTGACAATTTTGTGAACTTAAATTATATTGTAACTTAACCTTGCCAATAAGGATGTAGCTTTTTTTTCTGGCAATAAAATGAAATATCAATATTAATATATTTACGTAGGGTAAATGGGTAAACTTCGAATTTTAACAATAAAAAAATTGTCATAATCTATATAAGTGTATAAACAGGAGTAAGTGAGAGTTGTGTAAGGGTTTTACATCAGATTTCTAATCTTTGAAATTGAGTAGCTAATAGTTTTTCTATATGCTCAGGACTAACATGTACCCTCCCCCCCTCCGCCACTATATAGTCGTTTAACACTATTAAGTGTTGAAGAAAATGTATGTATTGTAATTGCATTAATGGCAGTATAAGAAGATCGTTAGAATGTCACATTAGAATTTTTTTTTTTATTTTAAAAATAAGTGTGAATAAGACAACAAAAAATAGGGTCCACTGGAATAGAGAAGTATACATCTAAGTCCTAGCATATTAGAGAAGATCAGTCAGATGTATATATAAAAAAGGGAACAACGCCCTTTAACAAAAACTTAACCAATTATTACAGATTAAAGGTCTTTATGACAAAAGAGATTTTTCCAACTGTATTGACAAGTGGGATGTTACCTCCAGGGGGTGCTTGTCTATGTGTCGGTAGTCTATGATGGGGGTGTAATCCTCTTATATCAAATCTAGATAGCCATTATGTGTATGCACGCGTGTGTGTGTGAGTGGTATGCAGCTACCTGATAATTCTGATTATTCCATTAGCGATAAAACTTGAAAAATCTATCATTATGTGAGCCAATACGTTACGTGAAAATTTTCGATAATCATCAACAATAATTAAAATTAAAAAAAAAAAAAATATCTGATGTGAAACACTCACACGACTTTCTCTTATTCCAATGAATACAATTTAATCAAGAAATTTTCTTTAAAATTGCCATGCTTTCAAACGTTCTTTTTGGGGGCTGGCTACAAAAAAGGTGGTATGGTTTTTGCTTGTATACCATAGCGCCCTCTGTCAAAACCAACAAGTTTTAGCAAATTTAAGTTTAAACTAACTGACAGATCATGAAAACAATTCTAAAATCCATTTTTTTTTTAATACCTATTCTGTAAAGTGGCACTTCCGGTATCCCGATTTTCTTCAAATTTGTATAATCTAGCAATGCTTTGGTAAAACCATATATATTAACCTGAAGTGGTACTTTAGAGGAAAAGCATAATTGTACTGTTCCCCAGAACCCTCCAAAAAATAAATTTTCCCCAACCCAAAGGGAATATTAAGTTTGAACATTCTATGTTTTTTCCTATTCACATACCTATACGTCCAGACACACAGATTATTTTCTAAAAATCAATTTTTCCCGGACTTTGGAGATTTCAACATTTTGTATTTCCGATGAAAACTCGTTTGCCTAATATTTGACACCATCGCAATACTTCCTCCTACTAACAATTAGAGAAAGTAAAAATCTGGTGTGAAACACTGACACCACTTTCTCTTACTGCGGTGATTGATTGATTGACTGATAAAGAGAAGCGAGCCTCGTTCCACCGCGACTATACTAACAGATCTATTGTGGATTCCCTATGTTTATAGCCCATCCTTCAGCTTCGCCCATTAAATCAGACCTCGCACAGCTGAAAGTGGTTCCGCCATGTTATTCCCGGTTGAAGAAACCTTGTCCTCTTTAGGCCGAGCACATTCATAGAGAATGTGTACAGGGAGTTTCTTTCTCGACCTTGCAGAATCGCCATAGCGTATATAGGCATAGTTGGTGCATTTGCCTATACCGCAATAATTAAAATTACAAATTTTTCCTTTAAACTTGAAAATTGTTTACTCATTTTCGCTATGGAGGTGGTGGGGAGGATACATGTACTTGAAGTGAAGATATTGCAATCCAGAAGAAAGTATCAAATCAACTAAACCCCAATAACATTTAAAACTGAAAGACACACATTCCTCAGAACACTCTCAAAGATCAAATTTTCCAGAGAAATGTTTCAAATAAAAGTGTAGTTAGTATTACAAGTTTAAATAAATCGTCTCTAAAATATTTTCCAGAAAATCACTTTTTAAAACTTAAAACAAACCATTCGGTAAAGGTGTATTTCCGGTGGATAAATTTTGCCCGAAACCTTCGTGACATTAGCGGTGGCGGAACTTAAACGGAATATCAAGCTCTGGGCTTCCGGCAATTTTTCGTTTTTCAGGGTATTATGGTGCCACATTTTACACACCATCCGCTAAAAACATACGTTTCATAACTCGGCGTTCTCAAAACATATATATATCCGGTGAATACGCAATTTCGAAAATTAGACACGCGTGCCTCTTAATTACTGCTTAGTGAAAATTAGGTAGTTTTTATTTTTATTTTAAGTAGTGAAAAATTCTTTGTCACTTTTCTCTTTATTTTAATTAATAGCTGATAGTATGATACACAGCTGGTAGTAAAACATAGACAACGGTTGAAACAAGCACCTAATAAATTTTAATTTAAATAATAAAGTAATCCACTGCTATCATAATAAAAATTATTATAATAGTTAACAAAGTAAAGAATAAAAATATTCAATTTAAACAGCTGATTATACAATTCTAACGAACGAGAAATAAAATGTGCAAGTTGTTATGCAGTTTATTATCTTATCTGATCACTATGCAACATGCACTGCATACCTAACATTTTAATTTAAATTCTCTAATGGAAATGAAAAAGTAAATAAATAATGGAATTGTTGAAATAATTATTTTAACTAGCTAAAGGAATTTATAGTTAGCGGCAGATTTGTAAAGGGCCCCGCCTCCTTTTATTGGTTAATGTGATATTTTAATAAGAAGTTTAAACTATTTCAACGTAGTTTTTACATTAATAAAAAATAGGTTGGCATATAAAATATTTTAACTAAAAGTGATGTCTATATTGGTGAAAGTGGCATTCCAAAACAAAACAAAAAATGTGGTGTGAAACACTCACACGACTTTCTCTAATTCTCTTAATACAAATATATAAAAATGACATTTTATTTAAATTCCAAAGGTTGCTCAATTGCCTGAGGTGGTGAGAGGGGCAAATGCCAATCTACCAATCGAGGCAGGAAGTGAATGATTACATTTCACACAAAAGTGATATGTGTGTAAGATAGGTATCTCTGTAGTTAGCATTTCATGTTTAAAGAAAATCGTTTTAATTGTTCTCCAGAAAATCCCCTCCCCTCAATCTCAGAATCCTGTTCTGTAAAGACGTACCTTCGTAATCGGGTTAACCGATTTTTTTTTTTTAATTTGGAATTCTATCAATATTTCCAGTGAACCTCAATCTTATATAAGTAGAGAAGCCTATATTGTAGTAAAGCGTTACTTTAGAGAAAACCTAACGTAGCGACTGCTCCAGAACCCCTATAAAAAACAATTTCCTGGACAAATGTATGAAATAAAAGTGATGGGCATTTATGTTTGATCAGTATATGAATTTTAAAGAGGTAAAATTTTTGTTGTGGAAAGCATCTCGAGACATTTTCCGTGATAGCCTGCTTCATTTTTTGTGGTCATCGACCGGTTTCAGGCGTTCGCCCGTCATCAGGATGTTTTTGTTGAACAGTGTAATAACATAGACTTGCACAGAGCAAGTACAATTGATTCACTCCAATGGCTGCCTTCCAATTATTTAAACCAAGGTTGGCAACCTTCCTCACTCGTTCTGATCGTCTCAGCTTAGGTCGTCCTATTCGCTTATTTCATTCTAATTGCTCCTCAATCCGGCTATCTTCTATTTTTGCGACATGTCCAGCTCAGTATAGCCTTCCCAGCTTTATAACTCTTACCAAATATGGAATCCTGTGCAGGCTTTCTGCAGGTATTGCTTCGTAGATCCTCCAAAAAACATATCGCTGGAAAACCTGTCTTCTCATCTTTCCTTTGAGAGGATCCAAGTTTCCGATCTATACATCACGGGCCGGTTGATTTAGTGACCTTCGGGCTTCTGGATATCAGGTTATTTCTCAAATGTCGCTGCATGCCAAATAAGCACTTGATGACTTTGGAGGCTCCGTCTTATTATTTCCGACTATATTTCGTTATTCTCACTGACTTGCGATCCCAATAAACATGAAGCTATTTGCATGCAATTCCATTTTGTATCTGCCTAAAGAGAACTGGGCGAATTGGCCGCCTTAAGTGGACATAAATTGTCAATTCATTTTCCTTTATAACATAAGAGATGATTTTAGATTAATGAAACAAAAGATAGCTTAATTTTTTAAGGAAGCTACAATAAATCTACTCTTAAGAGAAAGCTAAGTCTAAAAACCAAGTCCCATCACAATTATCTTCAACCGTGACATTGGAATATGAAAACAGAAAAAAGTGGAACTTTAGTTTATTCTTCTCAGAAAAGTGTGAATCCTAAAGAAAATATGAAAATGGCGTATAAGATTCAAAAAAGCGCAGAGGGCTATTATTTCATTTATTGGATTTTACTCTAATAATATATCTTCTTTTTTTTATCGATTGATACAATTAAATAAAATAAATCGATATATTAAAACATTAATGTTTATTTTTTATATAACATTTCTATCCAGCTAGGGAGGTCCAATAATAACGCCCACAGTATTTACGATGCAATCAAAATATTTCTGGCTTTTCAAATGTTAAATTTGTTCTGGGTGTTAGAAGATCTTGTGTAGGATAAAGAGAAAGAATAATAAAAGAAAAAGAAAAAAAAAAAAAAAAAATAGAAATCACTAATACTAACACATAGAAATACAATGTAAAATTTAGTCTGAATGTTATGTCCTGATTCTCTGCTGATCCTTTGATGATAAAATTCCCCACCAGTTATTCCTTACTTTAACTCAATAATTTAATGGTAATAACTATGTTTCTCAATCTGATTACAAAAACATATCGAATTATTTCTATTTTTTTTATTTATTTTTTTTTCAAAATATATTAAGCCTAGCTTTCTCATTATTTAACAAAGTTTACTGTGAGAAAAAATCTGGTGTGAAACACTAACACGATTTTCTCTTACTAAAATCGTTATAATTTAATTGAAAGTTTTCTTTAAAACTATTATGTTGACAAAGGTATATTTACCATAATAAAAAGTGGTAGAGGTTATCATGTATATACCTCAGTATAACATAACTTGTATGGGAGCGCCTTCTGACGCAACTAAGTACTGCAGCAGCAGTTTTTATTTTAACCTAATTATTGACGGGAAAATGTTTCCGGAAAATTCTTTTAAATAAAGGTTATATAATTATATATGTGCAGTGAGTGAGTATTGCCAACATTGTTTACGAGTCAATTACAAAAAACTCAAAAACCTTTTCTGCAACGTCGCACTTCCGGCTGATCGAATGGGAAACACATATTTCCAGTCCAATTTCGAAAACTGACACGTTTACAATACTTTTGTTATTAGTAGGAGTAAGAGAAAAAAAAACAAAAAAAAAAACCCGGAGCTTTCTCTTACTTCAACTTTATTTTCTTCAAACTTACAAATTCTTACTAGAGATTTAGTTGACTTCAATTTTATAACAATGGGAGTACTAAACTTAATATCCCCCCCCCCCCCACACACACACACAATACTTCTTTAAATGAACTTTCTCAGAAAATAAAATCCAACAGAAGTGATAGGTCTTTGCATTCGTAATACAATAGATTTAATTAAATCCGTATTTTTTATGGAGAAAATCACAAAATACTAGAAAACCTGTTCAGTAAAAACAAGCAGCATATTTAATTCTAATGAATATTATTTAGTTAACAGAATTGTAAAATAAACTGAAATAGCACTTTAAAGATAAACATCACCCCATTAATCCCCTAAATGAATTTTCCTGCAGAATTTTTTTTTTTTTATAATTTAAGGCGCGTCATCTATGGTCACTGGCGCCCGGAGCTTTCTCAGTGCACTACCGGCCGTCGGACAGTATTCTCTCGTTACAGACAATACTGTTCATCACCAGACAGTGAGCTCTAGAGGCTCCTAGGAAGAAAAAAACTATGGGCAGCTGGACTCGAACCCGGGATCTCCGCGTGGGAGTCCAGTACGCTAACCACTTAGCTATTCCCTTCCTTTCCTGGAGAAATGTTACAAATAAAAGCTGTAGTATGCTCTTTATATGCGTAGTTAATATTTCAACTTTGAAGAAGAAAATCGTAGGAACCGTTTCATAGAAAAAAAAAAACAAAAAATCATTCAGTTAAGTGTAACTGCCGGCTGACTGATTTAGTTCAAAACTTTATTGTCGGTTCCCACTTGAACTAAATATCAAGTTTGAACTTTATCAAGTTACGCTGTCCACACAAGGACACACATATAGACCAATTTCAAAAAGAAAAAAAGAAAAACACCTTTTCTGACCCAGGGGACCTCAAAAACAAGAATTTCCGAAGAAAACTCGAAAATTTAACATGATCGCATTACTTCCCCTTACCAGCACTAAGAGAATGTAGTAAAAAGGTGTTTTTTTTGTTGCTACAAATCTAGTTTCTCCAAAATAAAATGGTCCTCAAGTCCTTCCTAGTATGCAATGTATGAAAGTTGAATTTTTTTAATTGTTGTTTGCATAACGCGAGGCCTTCAAAGCTCTCTATAAGTTCTGGTATTTTATCTGTCGTAGCATGCATATTTATTTATTATCCATAAATCCATATCCATCCTAGTATGCATAAACAAATATGCATGGTACGATGGATAAAATACCAGATGTTATCCAGCATTGCGGATCCATCCACATATTCAACTCTCCATAAGTCTCTTCGGCTTTTATGGTGATCAATTCAAATACTTTTCTGGATATTGTAATCAAATAAATTTGGAAAAAATTTATATGCAACACTCACACTATTTAGGGAACCAAAAACTGGTTTAGTTCCTACGATGTAGCAGTTTACCACAGAATTGTGACTCATTTTTAAAAAGTGTCAAGTCTGTACAATGAACAACCCAAATTTAAAGAAAAAAAAAATTAAAATAAAACTACGAAACCTATTTGGTAAAATTGCACTCACGGTTCCATTTAACGAATTCGGAATTGTAACAATGCATTCAATGAGACTTTTAATAATATATTGGTGATAGTACCGTGAAATGGGATATTAAAGGGATACTGAATTATGCAGTTTTCAGATCCCATTAAAAAAATCAATTAATCCCAGGAAAGTATTTCCAATAAAAATGATTATTGGTCTATATTGGTACTATATTATGCACTATGTAGTTAAGTATGCCAACTTTAAAGAATATCATTGGTATCTTGTTTACATGAAAATTATTAAAATTGGATTAATACAACAATTGACTCGCCACATACCAAACACTTAAATTGACAACTTTTATTTAAACTTCAAAATTTGCTCATTGTCCGAACATATATAGGTATAGTGAGATGGAGAGTCAGCAAGTATACCTTAAACCAGGCAGGAAGTAGCAGTAATTACATTGCCGTCAGGAAGAAGAGCGCCAATTATATTCAACAAAGAAATTTGAAATGTTAACGTCATATATTCCACAAAAACCCTAAAAACAAATTTTTTTTCCAGGAAACTGTTACAAATAAAATGATTCCAAAGTTTTGCTGAATACGCGGAGTTGGAAAGCTGCAGTAACTGATAGAGATGACTGGCGGAGGCGAATACAGGAGGCTAAGGCTCAGTAATGGGCTGTAAAGCCAACAAAGAAGAAGAAAAAGAAGTTACAAATAAAAGTGATAGGTCTACAACTGGGCAGTTAGTATTCCAAGTTTAAAAGAATTCTTTGTAGTCGTTCTTGAGATAATTCTAAAACAAAGCAGTCTATTTTGTAAAGTAGCGCTGTTCTGGTTAATAGCTTTTCTTCCAAATCTGAAATTCTAGCAATACTTTTACTATATATTATTTTTATATAAATGGGAGAACCATACATTGCCCTTAAATCACAAAACATGTAACCTAAAAAATCTGACACGATCGAATACATCCACTTACTAGAAATAAGAAAAAGTAAATAAGCCGGTATCTTCAAAAATTTCAACGATATTTCAAAGAATATAATTGATTTTCATAAATTACTTTATTTATAGTACTTCTAATATTAATATATTGCTTATCTCATTTGAAAGTTAAACTAATTTAGAAAGAGAAATAAACGCGTCTCTGGTTACAGGATTGATGACGGTAGATAAGTTTTTTTTATTTATTTTAAAAAAACCATATGACCGAATAAATTGCTTACGAAAAAAAAAAGGAGAATTCATCGATAAGGAATGTTTACACACAAATCATCAATGGTGTAAACAATATTATTAATATTACGTAAATAAATTGTAAAAAAAAATTGGTTTATTTTAAATAAAAAGTAGTGACGTAAAATGAACAAAGAATTGAACTGTATTATAAAAAAAAAAAAAACCATGTTTATATAACAAAATGTAAGAGAATATTTCTTTTGTTTCTAGATTATTTATTTAGTTTTGTCTTAATTGTTGCGTGCTTTATTGTAATCAAGTCAATCATTGTTTTATTAATAACATTGTTATAAAAATAAAACATTACAAACGGATAAAGTAATGTTATTTTTTTTTCTTCCAAATTTGATGAAAAAATTGTTTAATTGTAGTTTCTCTTATATGGTATTAATACTTTTATTATCTATATTATAAATATAAACAATTGATACTATAAGTTCTTATTTTAATAGAATTGAAAAAGATAAACAGCTGTTTAATTAAATAAAAAAAATAATAAAATTTAACAGCTGATTCTAATACCAAATATAGACGGCGCCCTGGGATTTTTTTTTTTTTACTTCCTGTTACGCGCCTGGTAACAGGAAGCATTGCGATAAAGCCAAATTTTCGAAATATTGAGTTTTTACTGGAAATACATGTTTTAAGGTCTGCTGAGTACGAAAAAAAGGTTTTTTTGCGAATGGTCTTGTGTGTGTATGACTGAAATATCTCAAAAACGAAAAGTTGCATGAAGTTGAAACTGGGTATTCCAATTAGGTACCACCACCGCATCCGTCACAAAAGTTTCGGGCAAAATCTATCAACTTGAAGGGAGACTGCTGAATTTTTTTTTTTTTTTAGTTTTTCGCGATTATCTCGTAAACGACGCCAACAATTTTCTTTAAAGTTCCTGCACTATCTACATACATAACTACTTGTCACTTTTATTTGAAACCTTTACTTGGGGAAATTGATTTTTTGGGTGTACTGCGAGAAAAATAATATTAAGCTTTCCTCTAAAGTACTTCAATTCAATGTATTGTTCTACCACTTATCTACCTTATGTATTAATATATCTACCTCAGAAGCATTGTCAGAATTACAAATTTGAGGAAAATCGGATAACCGGAAGATAGAAAAGGTTTTTGAGTTTTGGGGGGGGGGGGAATCATCAACGCTTCAAACGCATCAAAAACAGATATAAACTTATCACTTTTATTTGAAACTTTAAAAAGAAAAAGACTTTAGACAGTTTTGCGAAATTTATGGCGCTAAACTCCAAATATATAGGGGTTGGTTCTATATTATTGGCGCGCTCACTTCACTTCCTTACTTACTAAGGTTGGTGAGTATATATACGTCTACGATTTACAAGGAGTAAAAGAAAGCTGTGCGTGTTTCACTCATGATGTTTGTTTAAGTGGTAACCAGTTTTGAAATAAATTGACAACGATTTCCTAACATTTCTATAGTTTTGTTTGTGCATAGATCAACGGCAACAATATGAGAGAGCGATTGGAAAAATCATCAGAGATATTTTCCGTAACAGCCTGCTTCTTTTTGTGGTCTATGGGCGTTCGGGCAGTCAATGTATAAACTGAATTTGCTCTGTGCACATTATCTGAAACATTATCACACTATTTGACAAAAAGCATCCTGATGATGTGCGAACACCCGAAACCAGTCGATGACCACAAAAAGAAGCAGGTTATCACGGAAATCCTGATGCTTTCCAGCTCTGCGGAACCAACCACAACAATTGAAAAAATTTGATACAAATTTTTGGATCTGTGGATATTCGTATTTGGGAGTAAAAAATTGCAATACTTGTGTTCATTATTCAAATGTAATGAAAGGAATTTGAAGAATTTCCTGGAACAGAATTGAAGATGTGTGATTGTGACTGGTGCATGGAGTTGTGACGAACAAAAACAAAAAACTTTCAATGGTGATTTTCAGCTGTTCATTCAGGATGTGATGATAACCAAGTGTGGTGTGAAACACTCACACGACTTTCTCTTACTCCAGTTTACTTACAATTGCCCCATTTTCTTCAAACATCCAATTTTTATTCAGTTATCTCTAATTTTTACAGAAGTGGAGCGTACCAACTCCCCCCACAACCTCCCTAAAATCATTTTTCTCGGCGGAAAAAAGTTGCAAACAAAAGATAGATTTTTTTTTTATAAGAGTAGTTAGTATATCAAGTTGACAGTTATTATCAAGGAAATCAACGGAAATCTGAAAAAGGAAAGTTAAGGAAATTCACACTTTTTGTCAAGCAATTCTAAATTTTCGATAAATGAAAAATGAATTGATGAATAAAAAAAATAAATCTGTTTTGAAATACTTCCACAACTTTCCCTTAGTGCAATTTATATTGGTTATCAAAAGGCCAAATTTACTTCAAATTCATAATTCTTACTAGATGTATAGTTATCTTCATTGTAACATCAATGGATTCGCATTTGAATTTAATTATAACCATTTTTTTGTGATTAGCATAAATACAACCCTTATTTGAACTTTCTCAGAAAAAGGTTTCAAACAAATATGATAAGTCTCTGTAATTTATAGTTAACATACCAAATTTAATGAAATCCATCGGTTTCAGAAAACTGCAAAATAAAAACTGTTCAGAAAATACGCACTTCCGGTCAACTAGACTCTTCGCAACATATTTAATTGTAATCAATAATATTAGCATGAAAGATTCGTAAAATATATTAAGACAACACTTTAGAAGAAAGCATAACCATAATCCTTCCCCACTCACCCATAGTAAATAATGCATATTCTCAGAAAAATGTTTCTAATAAAATGTAGCTCTTTTATGTATATACATTGATCAGTGAAGTTTAAAGCAAAAAGTTGAAGCCGTTTTGGAGAAAATAGCAAAACAAAAAAAATGGATAATTAATTCAGTAAAGTGGTTATATACTTCCGATTGAGGAATTTTGACAGATCTCATGGTGGCAATCAAACGAAATGCCAAGTTTGAACTTCCTACGATTTTTAGTTTTTTGTGTTATGCACTTCACATAAATACAGACACATACACACACACACAATTCATTAAACACTTTTTCTCAAATTAAACTACTCCTCAGTAAACCTCAAAACGAATATTTCTGGTGAAAACTCGATATTGCAAATTTTAACCGCAATACAACTTACCGGCAGAGAAAGTAATAATTAGTTATACTAAATTACTCAGAAAAATCTATTAGATTTCCCCAATTTAAATCTAAGAACCGAAACTAATTAACTTTGCATAAATTCGGCATAATTAGGCTAAAAATCTATGCTTATAAGGAATTTATTTTGTTTTATCTTTTTAAAAATCAACTTAAAAAAAAAAAGGCAATGATGTAAAATCAATACTTATTGCATAAATTAATCTTAAAATCTATACTTCCTCAGATAAAATTTAGCATTATAGTAATAAACCTATAAATAAACAATATTACAGACCACTGTTAAACACTGTGGCTAAACACACTATAAAAAATATAATCAATAAAATGAAGTTTCTAGCACAATAACACCGGCATTTAATTGTTTTCTTTTTAAAGAAAACAAAGAAACATAAACAAACAAACAAACAAAAAAAAAAAACTTAAAAAACAATAAAACCTGTGCACAAGTGTTGAACACACAGACTGACTGACAGAGAATTGTATAGCCGTATGGAGAGATATTGGTGGCTAAAACTACACTGACTTGACTGTTTTCTTTTTCTTTCTCTTTTGACTCTCGACTTCAGACGCACATACAAACACTCCACCTCCTCCAACTGGAGAGTGTTCCAAACTAGATAGAATACCACATTAGTGTTCTTGTATTTAGTGGGCGTGGTCTGAATACCTTGTTTGTTGTAACAAGTGGTGGGGATATAAATTGAACCAATCACAATTAACTATGCTCTTCCTGTACTCTTTTTTTTATTTCCAATTTTTTTATTATTATTTTTTTTTTTATCATAACCATTCTATCTTGCCCATCTTTTCTATTAACGTTCTTTATCTACCCCCTCCAACTTGTCGCTAATTTTCTTACGTTTATTTATCTATTTATTTAGCAATAAATTGCTTCTAACTTATGTATTAGCTAAGTAGCAAGGATGTATTTATTGTACGAATTCATATTATTTTATCTTACTTCTCTAGTCAGAAGTACGGCGATTATGAAAAGAATTTTAAAATTAAGAGAACAAATATCACAAAAACAAAACAAAAATCGCAGCAAGTTCAAACTTGGGGTTCCGTTTACTATTACCATTTTTGGACTAGATGGTCTCTGGGAATATCCCATCAACGGGAAGAGCGATTCTGCTGAATGTTTTTTAACTTTTCCAAATCTTCTCGAAAATAGTTGCAACGATTTTTTTTTTAAATTTCATATACTATCTACACACATAAATATCTCTTTTATTTGAAAATTTTCAGGGGGAAAAATTGATTTTTTGGGGAATTCTGGGGGAACTGTAGCTTTATGTTTATGTCTAAAATACCACTTGTTACAGTATGGTGATGCTAGCTGTAAATATTAATACGGTAGAGAAGTATTAGTTTGTCTAGAATTCCAAATCTGAAGAATCGGCTAACCGGAAATGCGATTTTATAGAACAGGTTCATAAGTTTTCTCGAAAAGACCCTTATAGTTTTTCATTAAATTTGGAATGCAAACGGCACATATATAAAAGTATCACTTTTATTTAAAACATTTTTTCCTTAAAAAAATTAACTTTGTCGTTAAATTTCAAGTCTTATGCTAATACGCGCTCGTCTAGTGGCTAACGCCTTTGGTGCGAGAATTCTGGATTCGATTCCCATGAAGGCAAAGACGGTGTTGACCCAGCATCGTGAGAAAAAGTGGGCAGCTACAAGTTGTTATCTACTAGACGACGAGAGAACCGCGGCTTGCTTACCCTTGCATCCCAATAAAAATTGGTGACTGCAAAGCCTTGGTCCATCATGGGCTGTTGCGCCAGAGGTTTTTCTTCAAATGTTATATGAATTGAGGTTGATTCAATATTCCTTGCGCTCTCTTCTGAATTATTTTGTCACCACCGTTCAACTAATTCCCAGGGTCGGTATTGTCTCCCTGTATCTGTATTTTTAATGTTGGAACAAAAGAATATAATTCATTTAAAAGAAAGCCGTGCGGGTGGGTTTCATACCAGATTATTTTCTCTTCAACTGAAGAAAAAGTCTGATTTTTTTTTTTTGTAAGCTCTAATTAGCTCGACATCCTATGGCCAAATGAGAAAACAAGAACTTATTTCAAAACGGAGGAGCAACGGATCTGAAGTTATGCTATTTTCTACAAAAGTTCAACAATGTGATTATTATTATAATTTAAGGCGCGCCAACATCTACGGTCAATGGCGCCCGGAGCCTTCTCAGCAGTGCACTGCTGGCCTCCAGTGTTCTCTCGTTACAGACAACACTGCCCATCATCGGAAGGTGGCCTGTAGGCGCTGCTTGGAAAATAAAAATCTAAGGGCAGAACTCATTGTTGGGCTCGAACCTTCGCGTTGCTAGTCCAGCAATTCTACACCTCTGAGCTAATCCCTTCCTTAATATGATTATTATTCCATTAAAAGATTGTGCTCGTACCATTAATCCTCTAGGTGATTAAAAATCACTTTAAATTAAAATTGTATTCAATGTTGCCATTTTTTTAGATCAACAAATTTTAAGGTTTGGATGAAATTGTAAAACGTACTCATAAATTCAAAATTTCTGCTTTTCTTTTCAGGAGAATTGCAAGTTCCTGGAGATTCCTTTTATTGTTGGGAACACCATCTAACGACTTGAGTCTTGGTCTACCAATTCTCCCCGTTGTGCCCAATTCTCCTTCCAGGAGTCTTTTTTGGCAGTTCATTTTTCTCCATTCTAATTATTTAGTTCGTCCAGTTCTGACTGTTTAGCCTGATCTGATTCTCCATACAGTTCGTACGACTACCTATTCTTTCTTCTTCTCCAATGGACCCAATGGATTTTTTTTGGAGAATTTTCCTTTCGAAGGCAAGAAGTTTTTTTTTATATGCCGTGAGAATGGTCCAGGTTTGAGAAGCATACGTTAAGACTGGAAGAATGAGCCTAATTTTTGCCTACCTGGAGCTCAGGCTGATGTTCATTTATTTCATTATACCGAAATAGCATCTATTTGCAGTAAAACACAAACACACACACACACAAACAAATAAAATGAGATTTCCCTGAAAATGCATGTTCTGAGATACCCAGACCTCCTGACCATGGAAAAGTGATCTTTAGAAATAGCTGTCTCTTTCTCACCTCTCTCTCTCTCTCTCTCTGTGTGTGTGTGTGCGTGTGTGTGTGTGTGTGAGTGTGTGTGAGTGTGTGTTTGATCAGCATAATGCAGGAGCGGAAAATCGCAGAATGTTCAAACTAGATATTTCACCTAAGTTTCAACAGCAGATTTAATAATCAAGTTTTGATGAAAATAGTTCAACCCGAAATAGAATTTTAATGATTGGATTTTTTGTAGTTGTCGCTATTTTCATTGAATAGAGTCACAATGATTTTCATTAATCTTGATATACCAACTAATTATAATATGTAAAATATTAGTAAAGTAATGTCTATATTTATTCAGGTGGCCTAAACGTCCAACAACCAAATTAGGTGTCGTGCACCGGGGGCGAAAGCACCTACTTTACTATTAACATTTTTTAAACGAATATAAAATTTAGCAGTTATACACGGGGCTCGAACTGGAGACCTCCCACTTACAAGTCCATACACACTAACCGCTACAAACTTTAGAGAATTAGATATTATAATATTATTGAAAAATTAAGACATAATTTATGATAACAAACAACAATATATGCTCTCAGGTCAATTTATTTATTAATAAGTACTAGTTTGAAATTCTAAAATAAAAAAATCTTGTATGAAACACGCACACGACTTTCTGTTACTCCTCTTAATATAATTATATTACATAACTAGGGGGTTACAATTGAGAAACAATTTTTGGGAAAGAATATTTCTATTAATAACAAATATTTGGGAAAAGGAATCCAACGCCGGATGAATGGTCCATCGCAATTATTTGCCCGCTCTTTAAAAAATAGAATAGGAAATTGTGCGAGAATTATAGAGGCATAGGGATGTTATCCCAAACAGCTGACGCGATATTCCGATATTTTAGGTGATTATCAGGCAGGTTTCTGCAGAAACCGATCAGCAATAGATCATATTTTTGTAATGAGGATGATGCATGAAAAATGTTACGAGATAATATTGACTTGCATCACCTATTTGTTGATTTTAAACAAGCCTATGATAGCTTATTTAGGAGCAAAATTTTTAATATTTTGCAATATTCCCCGTAAATTAATCAGTTTGGGGAGAATGTATCTAAAAAATTCGGCTGCCAAAGTGAAAAGTCAAGGAGGTTACTCTGAAGTTTTCAGTATACTTAGAAGTCTCAGACAAAGTGATGTTCTGTCCACGATCTTGTTCAATCTCAGCCTAGAAAAAGTTATGCAGATCATTGATATTAACTCAAACGGTACTATTTTCAATCGATCCAGGCAGATGATGTGGTTCTGGCCGGAAGGACATTCCAGGTCTAATGTTTTGAACGGCTGGAAAGAAGTGCAGAAAAAGTGGGTTTGAAACTGAATTACTCAAAAACCAAGCATATGCTGTCCTGAAGATTTGATAATCGTAAATGTCGAACTCAACGTGTGCAGATTAGTGGCACATCGTTTGAAAATGTCAGAACTTTTAAGTACCTAGGCGCCATATTTACACAACTGCGGGATGTTAAAAGCGAAATTAAAGAAAGATTAGCTGTTTAGCATTAAATAAATTCTGAAATCTCGGTCCATCTCACAAAAGCAGAAAATCAGAATTTATAAAACTGTTATCCGCCCTTCAGCCATGTATGCATGTGAACATAGATAATGACACCGAATGAAATGCTGAGGGTTTGGGAGAGAAAAATCCTGAGAAGAATATTCGGCTCCAAATATGAGAACGGAACATGGAAAGTTAGAATTCTGAGATCAGTGCATTGTATGCTTCTCCAGAACTAGTAGCAGAAACAAAAGGAAACAGGCTAGGTCATGTTGAGAGTGGACAAAAGCAGGAGTGTAAGGAAGTTATGTGATGGCCGGCCGGAAGGGAGAAGGAAGATCGGGAGACCGAGAATAAGATGGATTGATGAAATAGAGGAGGATTTGAGAATACTTGGAGTAAAAAGATGGAGATTAAAAGCGACTGGGGCAAAATTGCTGAGGAAGACAGGGCCCTCCGTGGGCTATAGTATAGCGCTAAAAAAAAAAAAGAAAAAAAAATTAGTTTATTTGATTTAATTTATTGACATCGTATTGAAAAAAGTTAATGCATCAATATCTGCATCGGTGGTGTAAATAGTTACTTCAATCAGTTCTCAACAAGCTCATCAGATATTCTGTCTCTAATTTTACTATCAGTTTACTATTTCCTTGCAATTATTTGCTCACACATATAAATGCTGTCAAAAAGCAATGACATAAATAAAGCATGATTTTTGAAACATGCCACATTTGTCTCTGAAAAGGCAGAATTTATAAAAGTCAAGGAAAGGAGGTATGATTACATTTCAAATGAAATTGAATGTCAGATTTCAACTCTTTCACATTCTATTTGAAAATTAGCAAATTTGTGGCAGATAATATACCCAAACACAATACTGAACTAGAAAGCACGATTTCATTGTTGAAAACTTATAGAAAAACGAGCTATCGATCTGAGACATTTCCTTCTATTTCTTGGTGGCAAAAGATATCTGAAATACCGCTGTAAACTTATATACCCGTGTAGTCAGAGCTAACATTGAACAAACCGAACAAAGTTTGCAATTTAATGCCAAAAATTCCGGAACTTCATAAAATCAATTTTTCGGGAAGAATAAAGGGAAAACTGTTAGTTTCTTACACGGATGGGATTTCATACCAATTATATTAATATTATATAGGTAGGAGAATCATAACTTGAAGTCGTAAATTAAAGAAAAACTTAAGATAGCTGCCCCACCCCTATGTCTCCAAAAATAAATTGCAAGAAAAAATGTTTCCAATAAAACTATTAAGATACGTATTTATCTGTTCATACACCTTTAGTTTAAACAAAATGATTGGAACCATTTTCGAGGAAATCGCGACAAACACAAACATAAAACTATTCGATATATTGTCGCACTTCCGGTTGAACGATCTTGACCAAAACCGTCAGGTGCGAAGGGATAGTACCTCAACAGAATATAAGTTTGATCTTCCTGTGATTTTTCATTTTCGACATATTTTGGACACATAAACACACACACACATACAGAGCATTCGCTAAAAACTTCTTTTTCAAACTCAGCGGACAACAAAACGTGTATTTTTTGTGAAAAACTCAATTCCGAAAATTGCTCTTACCAGCAGTAAGAGGAAATAAGAACGTCCTAAAGTTACCATGCGTGACTTTTAATTTATCATGTGATATTCATTTCCATCCCTTCATGAAACACCCTTAACCACCTATTCAGAATAAAATTTAGCTATTACAATTTTGATCAATCTATCAGTGTATGTCTATTTTCAAGTAATTCCGCGTTATTCTTTCTTTGAGCAAAATTTAGTAAGTCAACAATTTTAGCTATATGTTTATTTATATAAAGAGTAGGGGGGGATCTATCGACTAATAGTATACACTATCAAGTAGAGTGCACTCAGATGTCAAGCATAGCTCCCATTATGACCCTCCATGTGTTTCTTATAGAAGTCTTTTGTCAATAAAGGACCCTTCCTCCCATAGTGGGTGTTGAAAGTAAATTCTAAGTCTTCTTTTAAGAACCAGGAAGAAAAAACAGGGAAATATTCACGTACATATCAAGAAGCTGAAGAGATGGCACATCTAGCTTCTGTATTTCATAATCCACATGTTAACCCAATTCTAAATAGAAGGAAGTGCTGGAAAATGATGTGAATGACAAGGGCAATGCGAGGGCAATTCCCTTTCGTTTACAGCAACAAACAAAGCTACGTACTTACATGTCTAGAAACATTGTCTATACCTAAACATCACACCAAAATATGCTACTATCTAAAAAAAGGCATCAAACTCAAAGACAACTACATTAAACTTGCTAACAATAGTGATTATTGTTTTCACACATTACTACAATCAAATAAAAGACAAGATTACCAATTTAATGGACCAGAAATATCAACAATTTAACAAAAAATTCAACGAACTTTAGAACTTATCACATCCACAGAATAAATAAGTGCATAATAACAATACATTAAACCCAAGAACAATCAATTTCACTAATATTACAGTCACACCAACTGAAACAGATCTCCTGGACAAAGGAGTCAAAATATAATATAAAAAAAAAAAAAAATTATACAAAAAATCGCACTATTTAACAGCTGAAACAAAATCAGCAATTAACTCTTTTGAACTACAGTGTAATCACTTCTACAAATGAGTAAAATGTACGAGAAACTAAAAATCTAATCACTGAGCGTTGTTCTTCCGAGGTGTAATGCTCGAGCGGACTCGCCATTGTTAACTGAATCATTTGAGGTTATGCTTACCAAATACTCTGGAATAGCTGATGAAAAACTAAGAACAAGGATTCCAACTTGTCGCACTGAAACTATTGCATTGATAAGACATACCGTTTTTGAGCTAAAGCGATTTGTCTCGTTACTTATGAATGACCCTCGTGTAATTTAAAGAAAATGTATGAATGTGTATATTTTATATTTACAGCATTTGATATTTACAGCAATATCAAAGAATCGTGGGAGTGTTTCAGACCAGATATGTTTATATAATTGCTCATTATATTATGACCAATCTTTCCTGACCAATTACAAATAAGTTTATCTTGCTGACCAAATATAAAAAAATAAACCAAAACCAAATAAATAGATAACCTTCTATATATCAACCAATAAACACATAACCACACAAAAGGTAACTATTATTATTGCGGTTTTCTTTTTTGCCATGAAAACTAGTCCATCGTCCTTCTCTTGTTCAAAAGAAAGAGAGAGAGAGACCAATATAATGGGAAACATTTCTTTTTTTTCTTTTCCAAAAAATAAAAAGAAAAGAAAAATAAAGATGGAGGACTAAAAAAAAAGAGAGCGAAGAAACGGAAAAAACGCTAGAGGTCTGAACACTTACTTAATGGTCAGAGTATAAAGAAGTTCGTAATCCGATACGAATTTACACATCAATAGATATGTCTTATAGGATTAGTGGTCGGTTTTTTTTTTAGTTATCTTTGTGTCTGTCTGTAAGTGTGCGTCTATTTACTAATACTTATTTTGTAGAGTACAGTGGAAGTCTTCTACATACTTGGCACTGCCTCCTATAGTCTTACATTTATTTATTTATTATGTTCTTTAATCTTTTGCTTTAAACTGTAACATAAAAAAAATAACTCGCACTATGGAAGTATAGGGAAAAAAAACCATAGATAAAAATATCATTAATGAATAATAACATTTATAATTCAAAATAATTCATGATCAACAAACTTAAAAATACGTAACATTCCACTATTTAAAAATCTGCTGTGAAATACTCACACGATTTCTCTTACTCCTGCTGGTACATATATATATGTATATAGATATACAAACGTATGTACCACAGTTTTATATATATATATTTTACCCATTAAAATTTACAATTTACAAATTTCCTCATTGAAATAGAGACTCAAATAAGGAGGTGGTGGGAAGGAACAAGTATCTACCTACCAATCCAGGCAGCATCAATAACACTCAGTCAATTCCATATAACACTGGAATTTAACCCACATGTTCCGCATAACTAAGTAAAATCAATTTTTTGGGGAGAAAGTGTTTCATATAAAAAAATGATAGGTTTATATCTGTACAGTTAACATGCCAAGTTTAAAGAAAATCGTCGTAGCCGTTATAGGAAAACTTCCAAAAAAACTACCTACATGCCAATTCTGGTAGTTACCGATTTTCTTCAACTTTGGAATAACCAGCAATGCTTCTTATGGGGATTAATATTGTACCAGATATTGTATTGATGTGGTACTTTAGATGTTCGCCTAGAACCCCCCTCCCAAATCACTTTTCCCGGGAAATTATTCCAAATAAAAGTAATAGATATTTACATGTATAGATGGTATACGAAGTATACCTTCTCGGTTGATGGATTTTGCCCGAAATCATCACAACAGATGCGGTGGAATAAGCTAGACGGAATATCATGTTTCAGCTTCCTGCAGTTCAACCAGACAAACAAACGGTAAGAATACTAAAATATAGTACGGTTAAGTAAAAAAGAATGAGCCCGAAGAGATGGTCCAAGAAAGTGTTTAGGAGTGGGGGCCACACGATCGATGGAAGAGAGAACCAAATAAGTACAAGAACAGGAAATATAAAAAAGGAGAAGAATTAAGGAAAATTATTTATTAGAAAATCACGTAAGAAATGAAAAGAAAAATAAAATCAGTAAAGACGCACTTCCGGTTGACGGATTCGAAACTTTCATGTCGATTTTTATGTTTATATCTGTTCCGGAAATTTGTCATTTTTTAGATAAATTGTTAAATATCCCTTCCATTAATATATAAACAAACACCAGACCAATGGCCAACAAAATTATTTCGCACTCAGAAAACCTTAATATTTCCGGTGGAAACACATTTTCGAAAATTTGATACGATCGCAATATTACTTCCTACTGCGAAACAATTGAATATTGAGTTAAAGTATTAAAATTCCTAACATTCCAACAAATTATTTTTAAAATGCAATGTGATCAATTAATATCTTATAAATACGTTTCGTGGTAATGTAAGAAACGAAACAAATAAATTCCAAGAAATAATATATTGTGGGAGAAGAGCGAAAGAAATGTTCATAACAAGCTATAACAACCACCGCCTTCTAGAATAAAGTTTTCCGTAATGTCTAATTAATTTAAACTCGCTGCCGCCCCCTTGCTACGAAACACTCTATGAAGTACGTCATCACTATCTTATTACTGTATCTAAACAAAGCACGAACTAAATATAGAAACGGTAAAAGAAAATTCTCGCAAAAGTAGTAATTATCGATAATTACTTGGATAATTAATTGCATTTGTGTTTTTCATTTTATTCCAACGTCCGTCTCTCTCTCTAGCCTGTCGGCCATACTTCGACGAACAGCCCAATATAAATTTGTTAAAGTAATAGTCTCGCCCTATTCGAGCCCTAGACGAACAGTCTGAATGTAGCTGCTACTTTCTGGCGATGTCGAAGAAACATTGATTAGGACGATTCCCACATTTGTTCAACAGCTTGTCGGCGAGGAACTTCAAAAAACTGCATTCATATACGATCTAATTTTTAAGGATTGGGCGAAAGGATCATCAATGATTACTCCTTGGCAAGGAGCCAAGTCTCCATTTAGCAAGATTCCCCTTGTAGACTGGAACCCATTTGGAGTACAAACCTGCGGTCCTTAAGAAATCAGTAGGTGTAATTTCATATTTGACATTTTTTTACTTTCCCTTGTTTTAGTCGATAACATGAGTATTTCATGTCAGCTCGCTCAGAATACACCTAAACACACTTTTTCCAGCAAAATGTTCCATATAAAATTAAAGAAAGCTATTTGATAGATACAATTAGTACCTCAAGTTTAATACCAGGTTTACGGGACCCTTTCTATTCCACAGGTTACAAATTTCTCTCTCCCTCTGTCAAAAAAAAAGAAGAAATTATTGCAGTTTTTTTTGTTAATTTATGCGGAATTTGTGGTGGTTAGGTCCGCAGAGCTGGAAAGCATCAGAGACATTTTCCGTGATAGTCTGCTTCTTTTTGTGATCATCGACTGGTTTCGGGCGTTCGTCCATCATAGGATGCGTTTGCCAGTGTGATAACATAGATTTGCACAGAGCAAATTTAGTTTATACACTCACTGAGTTAATTTGCTCTGTGCAAATCTATGTTATCACACTGTTTGACAAAAGCATCCTGGTGTTTGGGCGAACGCCCGAAACCGGTCGATCACCACAAAAAGAAGCAGGTTATCATGGACAATATTTCTTTTGCGGACTTTTATTGTCTGAATGGTACGAATGTTAAGGCTAATTCATTCCTTCCTAAGGTTCCTTATTTTGTAATTTAGTAGGTAATGTAGTATCTTTCCGGATACCCATCAATCTGACGAAATCATAAATTGATTATTAAATGTAAGTTTATCATATTCTATTTTATCGGGCACGACTCCTTCTTCAAAGTGAATAGACAATCTCAACTGCCCAAGTTGAACGCTTTTATAGGAATTTTTATATACGTACATGGGCAGCATATGAATCAGAATCATTGAAATCTTCTTATTTATAGTCATAAAATGGGGGGGGGAGGAAGCCCGCTTTCTTTCTTTTCGAACATCATGCCTACACATCAAATAACGTAAATTCAAAGGATACGCAACAATAAAAAAAAAAATCACAATGATCTCGTATAAGTGCAATCCAATAAATTTGCACAAATTTTTAGCGAATGTGGTCTGTGTGTGTGTATGTGTGTACATGCCACTTTATGCGACTTTACTGAATTTTTCCCTCCTAATTTTTCGCGATTATCTCGAAAATGGTTCAAACAATTTTCTTCAAATTTATATATTATCTAAAAAGATAAATTACCTATCACTTTACTTATCATTGTAACATTTTCCTGAAAAAATTGACTTTTTGGGGGTTCCTGGGGGAACAGTTTGACCGTTAAACTTTCCACTAAAGTACGAGTTCATTACTATGTATCATTCTACCATCTACATAATATCACAATAGAATGTCAAATTGCTAGAATTTCAAATTTTAATAAAACTGGTTAGCTGGCAATGCGACTTTGCTGAATATGATTTTGCATTTTTTTTGTAATTATCTCATAAATCACTAAAATGATTTCCTTTAAACTTGGAATGCTAACTGCACAACCTTTCAACCGAATGTAATAAACCTTTCATTTTTCTTTGAAACATTTTTCGTAATAAAATTGAATTTAGATAGTATTGCATCTGGTCAGCTGGTGTACCTTTGTAAGTGAATGTATGCTTGATTTTTGTGCGATAAATTAATAAGTTTTTCTGTGGTTAATGTGAATAACTAATTGTATAAATATTAACTTTTATTAATGTTTGTTTCCTTTTATTAATGGACACCGAAAATGGTATGAAAGACAATTGTATATATTGTAAATTGTGTGTAAATAGTTCGTATTTTTTGTAGGTTAAGCGTTATTTTAGTTTTATTTTAAAATTTATATTAATTGGACATTTGGTTTAGATAGTGGCCACATGGCGCGCTGGCAACAGCCTAATACATCAGGCATTGAATCACATGATTCAATAAATGTCTTTTCTGAAAATAATAAAAATAATAATAATTGTACATCAAGTATAATTGCTAAAACTACTAAAAGACCCAGTAATTTAATTAAAGAAGTAATAATGACGAAAAAAAATAAAACAAAAACTACAATTTCTAATAAAACTATGAAAGAACTAAGTAAGAAACTCACGCGTGCTCAGTCTCTTCAATCACTAAGTGAGTCCAGTGCATACAACAGCCAACCTGGGCCATCTCTAATGAGATCCCAACCTACTGCAGCTCCAAACTTCTGCACTCCCAACCCATTTGCTCCGTTAAGCATTAACGACGGTGAGCAGATGCCTGGGGAGATCACACCACCCAAGGAGAGAAAATCACCGAAACCTCCTCCAATATTTATTAGCAATGTCAATAATTATATGGACTTCTGTAGAGCACTTACTGAGCTTCTTGGTCCCTCGTCCTTCGATTGTAAATCTCGTGTGGACAATGTTATGCTGTCCACTAAGACAGTCGATGGTTACAGAGAAGCAATAAAGTACCTCCAAGAAAATAGAGCACAGTACCACACATACCAATTGAAAACTGATAAAGCCTTCAGAGTGGTGCTTAGAAATCTCCACCACACAATACCTACGGAGCACATCAAGCAAGACCTTGAGGAGATGGGCCACAGAGTAAGGAGCGTCACAAATGTGAAGCATCCAGGGACAAAAGCGCCACTTCCCCTATATTTCATTGACCTCGAACCTAAAGAAAATAACAAAGAAATCTTCAATGTCAAATCCATCGTCTACACAAAGGTAAAGGTGGAGGAACCATACAAGACCGTTGAAATCCTTCAGTGCAAGAGATGTCAGCAATATGGTCACACCAAAAGTTACTGCAACCACACTCCTAGATGTGTGAAGTGTGCGGATATCATCCATCCTCTGGCTGCACTAAGCCTCGGGACACCCCTGCAACTTGTGCTTTATGCCAGGGTAACCACCCAGCTAATTACAGAGGATGTGTAACACACAAGGAACTACAACGTCTACGAAGAAGAAACAACTCGCAAAATGACCGCAATCCGCAGCCAAGTTCACCACAGGGAGCAATCCTACAGCTAACATCTACAGACTTCCCTCAGCTGCCACAGAAAGAGCCTTCTCCAACTCAGCAGTCTCATCAACCTCCTACCAGTCGCTGGTTTTCCCCCGTTGGAGTTTCGGGGCAATCAATTAATCATCCGCCAAACTCTCCTGACATGACCAACGTACTGACGTCCTTCATATCAGAGTTCAAATCCCTCATAAATCCACTCATCACACTTCTGACCACACTAGTAACCGAACTCATTCCTAAACTTTCAAAATGAATAGACACTCTCTGAATAATTCTTCGCTAACAGTCCTCCTCTGGAACGCAAATGGGCTGAATCCCCACAGAGACGAACTGGACATTTTGTTACATGACAAACGAATTGACGTGGCACTGATAACAGAGACTCACTTTACTGGACGATCATACTGTAAATTAACCGACTACACTACTTATAGAGCAGACCACCCAGACGACACTGCCCATGGTGGCGCAGCCATTCTAATCCGCTCCACCTTAATACATCAACAACTATTACTTGAACAATCAGACTCTCTCCAATCCGTAGCGATTACACTGGACTGTCATCCATTCTCTCTAAATATGGCAGCAGTGTACTGCCCACCTAATAAGGCTATCTCGTCTACAGACTTTAGTGCTTTTTTTCGCCGATTGGGACCTCGATTCTTGGCTGGTGGAGACTATAACGCCAAGCATCCGCAATGGGGCTGCCGCGTAGCTAATCCAAGGGGACGCACTCTTCTCAATGTTCTCACTGCTTCTAACTACAAAGTACTATCTCCTAACGAACCAACGTACTGGCCGACAGCACTCTCTAAATTACCTGATATTCTGGACTATTTCATTATTTCTCAGACTTTTTCACTAACCACAGACATTTATATACTTACTGACCTCTCTTCAGACCACAGTCCTGTGCTACTAACCCTAACTACAACGCCCAAGACACTTCTTCCTCGACCGACTCTAATTACGGGACCTGTAGACTGGACTCTCTTTCAGAATCTCCTAGAAAGTAAGCTTGACTTATCTTTATCACTGAAAACGCCAGACGAAATAGACGAAGCAGTAAATACTCTAACTACCTCCATACAGTACTCTATCTGGCAGTCAACCATTCACTCACACCAAAGGACAGTTTATAGACAGTATAATCTACCAGTTAAAACACGCCTGCTGATCAGAGAAAAGAGAAGAGCTCGAGCAATTTGGCAACGGACACGATACCCTACTGACAAAAATACTTACAACAGACTCACAAGACATTTGAAGCGGAACTTACAAACACTGAGAACACAAAAATATGACAACTATATTACTAACCTAACTACCAATCGTAGATCTCTTTGGACAGCCACACGCCGACTGTTATCGTACAAATTCACTTCTTCTCCTCTTAGACGAGACGACGGGACTTGGGCGAAATCAGACTATGACAAAGCCATGCTTTTTTCTCAGCACCTGACTGACATCTTTACACCTCACCCTGACTTGTCAAACGACTTACTCACGACGGAAATAGAATCTGAATTAGACACACCTCTTCCTCTTTCACCACCACCAAAAGCTTTCACTCCTTCAGACATCAAATACACCATAAAAACCTTACCCTCTAGAAAATCTCCCGGATATGACCTCATTACCTCAGAAATTCTTCGCCATCTTCCTAGAAAAGCTCTTATCTATCTCACCTACATCTACAACTCTGTCCTTCGTACTACCTACTTTCCACTTTCTTGGAAGTATTCAGTAACACGAATGATCCCGAAACCTGGCAAACCCGCACATCTACCTTCTTCTTACAGACCGATAAGTTTACTACCGACGTTAGGCAAAATTCTTGAAAAACTGCTGCTGAAACGTATCAACCCCATATTTGCGGAACTTGGCGTTGTCCCATGTCATCAATTTGGGTTCCGAAACATGCACAATACAATTCAGCAGTGTCATCGAGTGGTAGACGAGATATCTTCAGCACTGGAGAGAAAGAAATACTGCACAGGAGCATTCTTGGATGTTACCCAGGCATTCGATCGTGTCTGGCACCCTGGGCTCCTCTACAAATTAAAAAAATGTCTCCCATTTACTTACTTCCTCATTCTGCGCTCTTACCTCTCCGAAAGGTTCTTTCAGGTCAGTTCTGGTTCAGCTATCTCTCCTTTCTCGCCAATGAGGGCAGGGGTACCGCAGAGGAGTATCCTTGGTCCCGTCCTATACACTGTATACACATCTGACATACCCACATATCCATCCACACTACTAAGTACATATGCAGACGACACAGCAATTCTAGCTACCAGTTCAAACCCAGCATCAGCTTCACACAAATTACAGTCACATTTACAAAAAATAGAATCATAGGCAAAGAAATGGAAAATAAAAATGAACCCTCAGAAATGTCAACACGCCACGTTTACTCTCCGGCGGGGCTCTTGTCCTCCTATCTTCTACAACAACAACGCACTTCCCTCTACAGATCTGGTGCGCTACCTTGGGCTTTTCATAGACAAACGACTCACGTGGAACCCACACACACGACTTAAAAGACAAGCCATGACTAAACGTTCCAAACTTCTTTACCGACTTCTCGGACGACGGTCTAAATTACCAACTGAACTGAAGAGACTAATATATAACACCATAATCAAACCTATGTGGGCTTACCCTGTGGGGTTCAGTCAAACCGACCAACATACGGACCATACAAACATTTCAATCCAAACTACTCAGACAGATAGTTGACGCTCCTTTTTACGTTATAAACCTCACTCTCCACAATGACCTTAACATCCCTTTCGTACAACAACTTGCCAAGACAAAATACCACAAATACCACACTGCTCTCTCACACTGCCCTAATCCCTTCGTACAGTCTCTTGCTTCTACTACCATCCCTGACAATCCACCTCGCCGATTGAACCGCCAGTGGCCCCGAGATTTCCTTCGGGACTGATCAGTGACTGGTATCCCGTAGAGAGTGCTACCACTGGGTAGTCTCTCCTCCCACTCTTCACGCCTCTATACTCTCTCTCTTCTCATTTACTTATTGTATATAGAACTATACAGATTGTAAATTTCTAAATAAAAAAAAAAAAAAAAGATAGTATTGCGGAATTTGTGGCGTTAAATTTTATTGGCGCACCCTACCTGCTTGGTGTAGATTGGTACTTGTAACTCCTCTATAATTATTGTTAGGACAAATTATCAAAATTTGAAGTTTAAGGCAAATTTGTAATTTTATAGGTAATTAGACAATAATTATAAGAGAAAGTTTTGTGAGTGCTTCACACCAGATTTTTTAATTTACAGAGATGAACATAAAACCCAGTTTTGCCATCTTTAAATGAACTATTTTAAATCACAAACATTTACTAATATATTATAGGTTCTTAAATTTTGAACACACTTTTTTTTAAAATCAATATAATAAAAAAAAGTTCAGCAAGTCAAATACAATTTTTTCTTTTGTAAAGGGGATATGCATTGCGACCTGAAAGATCTAATGTGCCCCCCGGAGACTTCTCAGTGCACTGCCGGTCTCCAAGCAGTCTTCTGTAGCTACAGATAACACTGCCAAATCACCGGACAGTGAGCTGTAGAGGCTTCTAGGAGAGAAAATCTAAGGGCAGCTTGCTGCGTTCGAACCCAGGACTTCCGCGGGCTAGTGCCGCGCGTTGCCACTGAGCTATGCCCTTCCCTTGTTAAAAACATTAGTCCTTCATTAATCTATATTTCTATAACCTTCTATATTCTAAAGGTGACCTTCTTTATTTTCATTAACCACAAACATTCTCTAATTTAATTGTTTCAATGTCTTATATTGATTCTATATCTTTTATTACTGTAACAGGAAATATAAAGAACATATCAAATTTTTGAAATGAGCATTCCCCGGAAATGCATATTCTGAATCTCTTGAAGACAAAAAAAAAAGTTTTTAGCGCTAATGATCTAAATGACCTGTTTGTATTTATGTGAACAAAATGTTTCAAAAAATGAAAAATTGTCGAAAGTTCAAACTTTCATATTTCGTTTGCTACCATCATCGCATCCGACAGAAACGTTTTGATCGAATTCATCAACCAATAATGCGAGTTTGGTGATTTTTTTCCTTTTTCAATTCTAAGCGAGTTTCCGGAAACTTGTACCAATAATATTTGTTTAAACTTTAAATCATTTTAAACCGCATCAAGATGTACTAAAAAAAAAAAAAAAGGAGGTGTGGTGACGTTAGGCCTTATTTCAAAGTTAGGTTTATCTCAAAATTGTACAACTATAATATTTGTGAGGGGGGCTCAGAAATGTAGCCATATGGTCTCGGTTTACAGAACAATGGCATTGTAGACCATTTTGTACTGCTAAGTCATATGTATGCTCGACATATGAAATGCGCGGCTGCCCATTTTATCTTGATACATTTATGGATTTTATGCGCACCAAACATTAAGTACAAAATTCCAAATTGTAGACAATTTGTCAATTTGAATTATGTCATGACTTAAACGACAGGCACTACCTCAACGTTACAAAATGCTATCTAACTTAACTGTTACCAACAAACTGCTAATCTGCAAAGTCAAACTTAAACCTATCTGGGCATGCGGTGCAGAACTGTGAGGTTCAACCAAACGATCTAATTATAATCGGAAATCCAAATACTCCCACCAATCCTTTTTGTTTCCAACCATACAATCCATACAGATTTAAATATACCATATGTCCGTGAAGAAATCCTATTCCGGGTGCATCAAATTTCATAACCATTAATCCTCTCATACCAATCCTTTTTTTCCGTGAACTTGCATCACATACTAATCCTATAAATTCTATTCGAAGACTAAAACGTCAACGGCCTATTGGATCTACTTAATTGTGTAAATTGGAGTGACATTACTGGGTAACTTCACCAGTCCAGTTTCGATTATTTGACCACAATTCAAAAAATTTACTATTGTTAAGCTTGACAGGTGTAAATATCAATTTGAAAATGTATAATAAGTACAATATATAATATAGACATGTGAATGTTTCACACTGTTAAACTTTCCTCTAAAGCAGCACCATATGATCCCGCAGCAGGCCACAAATATCATGAGCGGCTACAGCTAAAAATCGTATAAATGAGAAGCAAAATGTTGCATAGAATACTTGCAATAAGTCACTGCAACCAAAAAATTGATTTTTTTAAGATGGTTCTGGGAAAACAAAGCACCACTTCAATAGAATATTATGATTCTACCACGTATATAATATTAACATAGATTAGAAGCATATGCTAGAATTCCAAATTTGAAAAAAATTCAAAAAATCCTATTCTATAAAATCGCACCGGAAGTGCGAATAGGTTTTTGGAAACGTCTATAATGATTTCCTTTAAAGTTCGTATGCTAACCTGCACAGATATCGACGCCAATTGTTATAGTTGAAGAATTTTATCTTTAACTAGTTGAGCCTAACTTCTGACGTAAAATTTCAAATGTTACATAAGTAATAGACCGAATCAAGGGAGCTAGTCACTCCCCAGTTCAAGTTCACTACATTGTTCTCTTAAGCTCATGGCGGGGATAAAATAAGGAGTGATTCTGCTATTGGAAGGAGAAGTTAAAGAGAGTAGGGACTAGTACAGCAGCCTGTATAAAAAGGGTCACTGTCTTTCTCTCACTCTCACACATGGAGACACCGACATACTTGTACACACACACACAGAAATCATTCACCAAACAATTTCTTATTTCCGAATTTAATATTTTGAAGCAATACCGATCGCACATACTTCTTGTTTAAAGTAAAAGTACAAGAAACTTTTACAATTATCATATGCCACTGAAGAAGCTAAAAACTGTGTCAATATCAATGCTGACAATCATGTTATAAAAAAAAAAAGGAAAAAATACATAAATTAAAAGATCAGGTTTGTACAAAATTTCAGATGTTGCCAGGAATTTTTTTTTTTTTAATCAGTATAACCGTCTATCTGGTTAACCTATTAGGTTACCAATATTTAAATATTATTTCATGTGTTCATCATTAAAAGGAGATCGGCTGATTTACATATATGATCAGCTGTGAAGTGCGAGTCAAAACAACAATGTAATAGAGAACAACAATAAAGACTATATAACCTACTTTACAATAACTATCAACTGGTATATGATATATTTATATAAGAAAATATTCTTAATTTTTATTTTTACATAATCATTCTCTCATTGATAGAGATTATAAATATATATATATGTAGACATTATTTAAATACGTATATGGAAAGTATATAATACTTAAAAGTAACTAGAGAACTAACCTTAAAGAAATAAAAAAACATAAAACCAAACACCACCCTCGTATAAACTAGTGCAGGTCTACCAACCGAACTTCCTTTTTGTATATTATTACTAAGTTAGGATTGTATTACAAGCTATTGTATGACAGTGCCACCGGCTACCAGTATATACTGTGAGAAATATGTAAGTACATTAAGTAACACAATAAATTCTTTTCTTTTTATTTTTTACTCAATTTAAGCTAGAAATTTGCTGAACTATGACTTGGTTGTTGCAAAACAAATACGCAATTGCAATGGTAAAAAAAAGAAAGATCTGATTTGGAACACTCATATACTCGTAACTTTCCCTTATCACATTTCTAATTAACAAATTTTCTTTGAATTTGCAATGTTCACTAAACAATGAATTTGAATTTGCACATGGGAGTTGGACCGCCATGTAAATTATAAATAAAGAAGATAAGGATTATATTTGTTTACCTGACAGCACCCTCTGTCACATCTCCTTAGCATAGATTTGTAACATACATACATATGTACATTACTAGCGCTACAGACCATACACCTTGCCTCTGTCAAGAAGATTCACCAATCTACTCTCTTCTGCGTCTTAGGCTCTAGCGTCCTTGCAGATCTCGATGAGCCATCTGTTTTCTGTTTTTTTTAGGATTTTTGGTCTTGAGCCATCTTGTGCGGAATAACTCCTTAAGGAACTTCTTTCTCTCACATTCTGACAATATGTCCCGCCTCCCACAGTCTATTAATTTTAATTATCTTCACTATAGAGGCTTCACCATAGAGTGTGAACAGCTCTCTCTATTATGCCTTATCTTCCAGAGTTCGCCTTCCATAAATTTTTCTCAAACTTTTCTCTCAAACACATTAAGCCGCTGCTCATCCGTGTAATTAAAGATCCAGTTTCCTGACGCATATGCCAACAATGGCTTTACTAGCGTTCTATAAATACTGCTATTCGCATAGTATTCGCTGATCTACTTCCAAACCAACATTATGGATGCCCAGTAAACTTTCTCTACCTTCGCAAAAGAATACCAGGTCAATCATTAATGGTGAATTATTTTTACCGGTACATATGGTTTCGTTTTGTCTACATTAATGATATAGCTTCTTTTTTTTAAGGTCGATCTTTCAATTTTCTGGAAAGCATTCTTCATTACTCTTTCTCTTCCAATATCATCGACATATGCCAATAACTGCACACTCTTAAAAAAAGATATATCCATTAAAATTGTGCCAAAATCTGTTATCGCTTTTTCCAAAGCTATGTTAAAAAGAAAACATAACAATGTATTTACATTTCTCAATCTATTTACTGTATTAAGGGATTCTGATTGTTCAGACTAAATTTAACACGACATTCCCCCTTTTCCATAGATATTTTAACTTGGTGTGAGTTTCGCGGATATCCCTAGTTTCTTTCATTGCAACATACACTTCTTTCCTGTTAACTTTATCAAGCTATCGCTATGTAATCGTAGTTTTAATTCAAGACAAACTTACACAGTTTCCTCCACCCGGCCAGGACTTACTTAAAATCAATTTTTCCGGTTCAAATAAAAGTTTTAGCATTCAAAGACTAAGGAGTTTTCGGGAAAATTTGTCCAAAAAATTAAAAAAAACCTACTCTATAAAGTTAAACTTCCGGTTAAACCATTTTTTCAAAACTGGAATTCAAACCAAGCTTTTAATGCACCTTAATATTATATAAATGGCGGAACCATATATTGTACTGAAATGGTACTTCAATGAGAAAAGCTTAACATTGTGCTCTACCCCAGGATTATCCAAAAAACCAATTTTCTTGGACAAAACGTTTCAAATAAAAGTGAAAGGTCTTTGATTGGATAATGTATGAAATTTAAAGATTATCATGGGAGCTATTTTTGAGAATATAATGAAAATCTAAAAATAGAATGAAAATTCTGGTGTGAAACCCTCACACGACTTGCTCTTACTCCAATTCACATAGTTGTAATTGACAGATTTTCTTCAAATTTATGTTACTAGTTATTTAGTTGTCTTCAACTTTATATCAAGGGGGCATCTGAACTTAATATCACTACTTCTATGAGGAAAGGCAATAACTTCACACGTCACAAAAACCATTTTAAATGAACTTTCTCTGAAAAATGTTTTACGTAAAAGTAGCTCTTTATATGTGTAGTAACTGAAATACCATGTTTAAAGAAATTCGTTTCAGCTATTTGTATTCGCAAGAAAACTGAAAAATCCCTTCTAGTAAAATGGTACTTTCGGTGGAGAAATTTTGACAGATAACTCGCTGACGGATTCCATGATGATACCAAAATGGAATGTCAAGTTTGAACTTTCTAACGATTTTCTGGTTTTGAATGATGCTGACCAAACACACAGACACAGACCCAGACCAATATCTACAAAACCACTTTTCGAATCTCAAAAAAAAAAAAAAAAAAAAAATTCTTGGGTGAAAAATCGATATAGAAAACTTGACACGATCGCAATACTATCTCTTACAGCAAGCAGTAGGGAGAAAGCAAAAAATAAATCTGGTGTGAAACACTCACACAACTTTCTCTTATTGTAGTTTACAAAATGTAACTGAGAAATTTTACAGTTAGTATAATACCAAATTTAATGAAATTCGTCGGTGTTTTTATGGAGAAAATCGCGAAAACTGAAAAAAAAAAACTGTTCATATCAAACCACTTCCGGTTTACTAACTTTCTTGAAACTCGAAATATTGGCTCATTGTAATGCATCCAATAAATCCAAGACTAAGATCAAGGAATCGAACCCAGTACCACAAAATACCTCAGTACCCAAAATGCGGTTCGTGTCACAAACCACTCAGCTTTAAAAGTGACGCTTCATTATCACTACTTTTTCCCTATAAAGAATTTTTTTTCAAGCTGTATACAATAAAACTGCGAATTCCAATACAAAAAGCACAGAAAAACTGAGGAGGGTGAACATCCTTTTATAAAGCTTCAATATCTGAAGGGAGGAAGCCAAGGATGGCCCCCTTACAATTAATCAGCAGGGACGATGTTTTTTGTACGCATCACAGGCAATGTTTAGTAGAAATGAAAACCCAAACAGTGCAATAACCATGGCAGCCAGCAAAGTGCTCCTGGTCTTATGTAAGAGGGATTCAGAAAAAAAAGAATTTTTAAAAAATGAACTATTATGATACTCACGGGTATACTCTTTCTTTCATTGGAATTCTCCCAATTCTGACTGACAAATTTATTTTAATCGCAGGAGTTTTTACTAAATATTTTGGCATGCTCAACTTCCACCAGGGCACTATACTGATATAGAGAAAATTCAAAAGTGTCTGCCACCACTTTCATCCTTAGAGGTTTTTCCTATACTTAGGTGTATTTCGAGGAAAATTCAAATTGGAAAAATTGACACGATCGACACAATAAGTAGAAATATGAATTCATGAGGAGTTCTCGACACAGATTTTACTGGTGAAAAAAATCAATTTCCCAGGTTTAATCTACAGGGTGTCCCATTTAAAAGGCCCACTTTTGAAATAACTCTTAAACGAAGCAAAATATCTAAAAAGTGAACATAACGTTTGTTGAATTATTTTCGCTCTAGTTTATGATGGTGTTAATGTTTTTTTTTATTGCCGCCTTACACCTTAAATCGGTGGATGAAAGTGGTGATTCCCTTTTGACCCCCACCTTTTTACTAGTGTATTAAATACTATTAAAAAAAAATGAAGAAAAATAATATGAAATTTGTATGGCGAGGAGAAAAGTGAATGAGATGTTCAGTAGCCGCTGGATCGGGTGACAGGGACCGGTAAGCTGGTCTTCCAGATTGCCAGATTTAACCCCTCTTGAATTTTTTCTTTGGGGATATCTCAAAGAAAAATTTATGTAAGGGAACCAGCAACTCCAGAAGCACTTAGAGAAGACTTAATCTAAACCTGCTTAGCAATTCCGGCAGACATGGATACAGTTAGCAACTTCATATGTTGGGCAGCGACTGCGCTTATGGCGAGGAAGCCATTTTGAATAAATAGGAAATATTTTTTTATCGACTTTTGTAAATAAACTGGAATATTGTTTTGTTTTAATGATGTTTTACCTGATCTTTAAATCCCTTATGGTTCTAAAATAGGTTTTAAGTGTTATCAGCATTTGAGCTCTCTTATTTTATTATTTCAATCGCCGTCAAGGCGGCAATAAAATCAAATAACATTATTAGCATCATAAACTAGAACGCAAATAGTTCAACAAACGTTATGTTCACTTTTTTGATATTTTTCTTCGTTTCAAAAGTGGCCCGTTTAAATGGGACACCCAGTATATACTTCCTTATTTAAATAAAATTTAATTTCGCATTTATATAAACTGTTCAAAATTACAGTCTGGTAGAAAGTAAAATGAGTGAAAAAAATCTGAAAAATGTTTAAGATGACTACGCCACTAGGAGTAAAATCTTCCTCCAGAACTTCCTTTTTTTAGTTTTACTATTTTTTTTGTACTTTCTTTCAATCCTAGTAAGGCGATCGTGACAAATTTTTGATACTGAGTTTTCACCGTACATGTTTTGAGGTTCCCTGAATACGAAAGAATATGTTGATAGCGAATGATTAGATTAGGTTAGTAACGGGAGGGGCAAGCCTCATTCCACTGCAACCTAGCGAATGATAGTCTGTATGTGAACAAAACATCTCAAAAACAAAAAACAGGAAGCTCAAACTTGATATACCATTTACCACCGCAACTGACACAAAGGTTTCGGATAAAATTCATCAGTCGGAAGTGCGAGTTTATTAAATATAATTTTTTTTTAGTTTTTCGTGATTTTCTTTAAACTTCTTATACTAACTATAAACATAAATATCCCGATCACTTTTATTTGAAACATTTTTCCGGGAAAACTGATTTTTGGAGTGCTCTGGGGTAAAACCTAGCGTTTAGCTTTCCTCTAGAAATGCATTATATGGAACTGCCATGTATTTAACATTAATATGTATTATACAAGCATTGCTAGAATTATAAATTTGAAGAAAATCTGTAAACCGGAAGTGTAACATTGAAGAATAGGTTAATGAGATGTATTTGAGTGAGGGGATTTATCGATACCGATGGCCTTTAAACTTAAAATACTAACTGTATAAATTGTACAGATATTGTACAGACATGTCACCTTTTTCTTTGAAATGTTTTTCTGGATAAACTGATTTTAGTACTTTATGCGATATTTGTGGCATTGCATTTGAAGTTGCTTCAATGTTACTGGAGCTATCTTGGACGCTCTCTTCTGGACTATAATGTAATCACACTTATTCTACCTAGCTACGTAACAAATGGTACCCACTGTTCAAATTTCATATTTCTTCTAGCTTCTGCAGTTTTGGCTCTACGTTGATGAATCAGCCAGTCAGGACATTTCTCTTTATATGTATAGAAGATCGCATCATTACAGCATTAAAAAAAAGTCCAGGGGGTATTTCCCAGTTTTTTTTTTTTTTTACTTTATCTTTTCCATTGAAGGAAGCATTAAAAAGCGAGTATGCAACAGCAAGATTTTTCTACTTGTGAATAGATCCCCAGGGGACCAACTCTTCTCATTACACGTTTCAGTCAATCAACCGGGAACATCTCTGGCTAAAGTTAATAATGTGTATTTTCGGGAAGCTGAACCCTTGCAGGTTAAAAATGGCAACCAATGTCTGACAATTCTATTGGCCGTTAGAAAAAATATAAATATTGCCAATAATCTTAAAAAGACATAATATGATGCTGTTTTAAATACAAAAATAAAATGCAAGTTGACGCAATAATTAGAAAAAAAAAGACTCGAATTTTTTATATATATCGTCACGATATCTCAATCGGCATAGAGCAACTTATTTTTAACGGACTGTTCTCTACAAATTACAGCAGTAAAAAAAAAACACTGCCGTCTTAAACCAGTAAAAAATTAATAAAAAAAATCAGCTGTTAAACAAAACACAACTGATGAATTACAAACAGTGGTACCAACACTATTAAAGTTATTTTGGTAAGCTAGTTTTATCTACATTCATATATTTACTTGCTTCTTTCGTTAAAGAAGTAACTTTATTTTTTGTTTTTGTTTTAAGGAAGCCTATTAATTGAGCGTACATGTAACTGGAGAATTCCCTAGGGAGTGATAAAACAGGGAGGAAGTTTGTAAAAAAAAAAAAAACATTTTTGGTTAATATAGGAAGTGGGGAAGAATTTAATGACATCGAATGTAGAGGTATGTTGCTCAAATAGGGGTGATAACAAATTTTATGAAACATATTTATATGTTTTCATCAAATCTAAGACATTCAGTTATAACAGCAACAGATGTGTCTGTCACATTATAATAAAAAATAAAATCTGGTGTGAAACACTCACACGACTTTCTCTTACTGCAGTTTACACAGTTATAATTCACTAATTCTCTACAAACATAATACGAGGTGTGTAAATTAAGTAATGAGACTGATTTTGTAGGGTTTGATCTGGCAACACTGGAGACGCGGCGAATGCGTGGTAGGGCAAGAAAACATCTGATACACGTCCAGTGCAAATTTGAAAATGCTAGAGTTGTTGCATTGTCCGTAGTGACTTTTTTTGTGAGCAAGTTTTTTTCAGTGCGTTTTAAAAATGAGTGACATCAATTACGAGCAACGTTGTGCTATCAGGTTTTGCTTCAGACTTGGGCACAGTGCAACGGAAACGTTTGAAAAACTGTGCCAGGCCTATGGAGACAATGTTTTGTCGAGAGCACAGGTTTTTAGGTGGTTTAAGTCGTTTGCAGAAGGAAGGGAATCAATTGAAGACGAGTCTCGCAGCGGAAGGCCTTCATCTTGAAGACCGACGAAAATGTTCGCAGAATCCGCGATCTCGTGCGTTCAGATCGTCGTTTGACTGTCCGAGTGATCGGCGAAGAGTTGAATTTGACTCACACAACCGTTCATCATTTTGACTAATGAATTGGGGATGAGAAAAATTTGTGCAAAAATGGTTCCGAAAAATCGTTCACAAGAGCAAAAAAACATCACAAAGGAAAGGAGCCTTGACTTTTTGGGAGCAAATCCCAATTTTTTGGAACGTGTTATTACAGGAGACGCGTCTTGGGTGTTTGAGTATGACCCAGAAACTAAGCGTCAGAGCATGCAGTGGCACACTTCAAACTCTCCAAGGCCTAAAAAAGCAAGAATGAGCAAGTCAAAAATCAAATGCATGCTGATTTGCTTTTTTGATAGCCAAGGAATCGTTCACAAAGAATTTGTGTCTCAATGCCAAATGGTAAACCAACATTTTTACCGAGAAGTTCTTGAGATACTTCGAAAAAGAGTCATGCGTGTGAGACCAAACATCAAAAACAAGTGGGTATTGCATCACGACAATGCTCCATGTCACACCGCGATTTCTATTAATGAGTATTTGGCCAGTAATAACATTCCTGTGGCTCCTCAGCCTCCTTATTCACCCGAGTTGAATCCATCTGACTTTTTTTTGTTCCCCAAATTGAAAAATCACCTCAAGGGACGTCATTTTGGAACATTGGAGAATATTCAAACAGCCGTAACCGACCAACTGAAGTCTATTCCAGTATCCGAGTTCTAGCACTGCTATGACGAATGGAAGAATCGTCTTCAGCGTTGTGTGGCTTCCCAAGGTAGTTACTTTGAAGGGGACAATGTTGAATTGTAATTTTATTTGAATAAAAAAAAGATAAAAAATCAGTGTCATTACTTAATTTACACACATCGTATAATTCTTACTAGATGTTTAAATGCCTTCAATTTACATGAATGGGGGAATCTAAAATGTATTAAACGATTTTTTTTTTAGGAAAGCTTAATTTCCCCCATCCTCAAACCCCCTTGAATGAACTGTTTCGAAAACGAAGGTTTAGTAGTAGTAGTAGTATTCAATGAAACTCATCGCTGTTTTATGGGAAAATCACAGAAAACTAATGAGTGAAATCACACTTCCGGTCAACCGATTTTCTTCAAACTCGTAATTTTTGCAACATATTTAATTCTGATTAATATGATGTGGATGATAGAATCATATAATAAAATAAAACAGCACTTTAGAAGAAAGCATCACCCTTCACCCCTCATCCAAAACTCCCCTTAAATGAATTTTCCCAGAAAAATATTACAAATATTCAGCTCTTTGTATGTGTAGCTGATGTACCAAATTTAATGAAAATCGTTGGAGCCGTTTACGAAAAATCCATTCGGTAATGTGGTTACTTCCGGATGATAGATTTTGATTAAAACCTTATTGTCAGGCTCTCGAGTAGCACACAAACGAAATATCATGTTTGAACCTTCTAGGATTTTCCATTTTTGAGTTATGCTGAACACACATGCACACAGACAGACAGAAATTTCAAGAAACCACTTTTTCGGACTTCGCCGAGTAGATTTCCAGTGGAAAATTTACATCGAAAATTTGACACGATTGAAATACTTCTTCTTATTGCAAGTAAGATAAGGATAAAGACAGACACGGTGGTTTTAACCGAAGCGTTTCACGAGTCGGTAGCGTTCCTATAAACCACGTTGAGCGGTTTTATTAAGCGATTTGTGCAGTGATAGATGCGGTTTCCAGTATGGACGACGTGGTGTATTTGTCAATATTGTATTTGCATTGGAAAATTTATAAAAAAAAATTAAAATGATGAATGAAGAAACATTCAATTATCAAAGAAGTACAACAAAAATGGCATTTTCATACGTTGCTTGCTGAAGTACAAAGAGACCATAAACAATTGTTCTACTTCACTAGGATGTCATGAAGTACTTTTGATGAGTTACAATTTGCCAAGAAAAGCTAACAAAGAAGGATACTTTTCCTTATATCCCAAAGTGCCAGTCGATTTTCTATATCGTTTATAAGCTTTTCTGCATCAAATTTTTCTCCATCCATTTCTAAACAAAACGAGTCAACAAACGCCCGTGTATGAACAGAGCTATCTGAACACGTTAAAATACACTTCGGGTAAGTTAAACTGACTCGATTCCTCACATCAATCACCTACCGACGCTGTTTTAAAATTGCCCGCACCGACTCGTTAAACGTTTCGGTTAAAACCGCCATGTCTGTCTTTACCTTAAGTATGTATGGCTGTGCAGTTTTTATCTTTTATTTAAAAAATAACTCGTAATTTAAGACGCACTTCCAGTTAACCTATTTTCTTCAAATCTGACCTAATGAACGTTACTAGTATATAGATATGAAGAAATCATTAATTGTTACTGAAATGTCACTTTAGAGGAAAGCATGACGTTGCAGTCCTTCCACAGGACGCCCCTCCCTCAAAAAATAAATTTTTCTAAAAAAAATATTCTAAATAAAAATGATAACCCCGCATAATATTTAGTATTTTGCTGGTTTGTTGAAAATCGTCATAATCCGGCTTCAAGAAAGTCGAGAAAAATTGGAGAAAAAAACATTCAGTAAACTCGCACTTCGGATGGCAAAACATTCAGTAATTTCGTCTCGGATGAGACAGTGTACTAAACTGGATGTCATGTTTAAACTAGCTGCGATTTTTTTTTTTTTTTGAGGTGTTTTCTCTTTCTCTAGCACGTACACAGAGCAGTCGCAGATTTTTTCGTATCAAATTCAGCAGTTTGAAAAAAAAAAAAAAAAAAAAAAAAAAAAAAACGACAATTCCGATGAAATCCCAATTTCAAAACTTTAAGGCATTAAAGAAAGTAGTGAACATGATATGCACTACTCACACGACTTCTTCCTTTTTTGGTATTTCGCAATTTTAAAAATTTTCATCAAACTTGGAATATTACAATCACTTTAATCGTTTTTATATGAGTAATGCAATCTACAAGATGCTGTAGTGACATTTTATGGAAAGTGTCCATCAACTCAAAAAAAGCATCCGGTCAAAATACAAAACCAATGATTTTCATACAAATATTTTATACCGGCTAACTAAATATCTTTTATTCGTAACATTTTGAAACATATTGAAAAATTTATTTTAAGATGTATTGGAGGCGTGTAATGACCGCAATTTTCCTTTTACAGTACTAATTCGAAATATTATACGGTCACACTAATTATATAATACAGACGACAATTATACATTTAAGAAGTACTCAATTTCAAGGAAATCGGTTTAATTCGAAGTGCCACTTTACACTTTATAGGTTTTCAAGGTTTTTTTTTAAACGACTTTCTCGGAAACCAGCTGCGGTTTTTTTCTTAAAGTTGGTGGTATACTGCACATATATAACACTATTATTAACATTTGAAATATCGTCTTGGAAATACTGATTTTGGGAAGAGGAGCTGATCTGTACAGCGATCTTGTCAAATTACCGGAATCTAATTATCACCGGAAATAAATGTTTTGAGATATATTCAATAAAAACAAACAAAAAATTGTTTTTAACAAATGGCATCTTACTCACTCACTCTTCCGCTACTCTGTGTGCGTATGTGAACAAAATATCTCAAAAACCGCAGTAAGCTGAAACTTAATAATCCGTTTAGTAGTTATCATCACCGCCATCTGACACGAAGTTTTCGGTCAAAAACCAACCTCAACTGAAAGTGTAACTTTAATGAATGCATTTTTTCTTTTTTTTTTTACTTTCTCTTACTCGAGTAAGAGAAAGTATTGTAATCGTGTCAAATTTTCGATACCGAATTTTCACTGGAAATATCCGTTCTGCGGTCCCCTGAATCCAAAAAAGTGGTTTATAGCAAATGGTCGGCGTGCGCGCGCGGGTGTGTGTGTATTTGAAAAGGATAGCTCAAAAACGAAAAACCGTAGAAAGTTGAAACTTGATATTCCGTTTAGGTATCACCATGGGATCTGACAATGTGTTATCTGCCAAAATTCCTCAACCGGAAGTATTACTTTACTAGCTGATTTTTTTTTACTTTTTTGAGTTTTTCTAAAAAATGGCTCCGACGATTTTCTTTAAACTTGATATATCAACTACACTACAAAGAGCTACAACTTTTATTTGAAACATTTATCTGGAAAAATTCATGTAAGGGTACTTTTGGGGGAAGGGTGGGGTTACGGCTTCCTCTAAAGTGCTATTTCAGTTTATCAGATAATTCTGTCATCTAAATAAATGTTGATTAGAGCTGAATATGTTGTTGAAATTCCGAGTTTGAAAAATCAGATAACCGAAACCACTTTACTAAATGATTTTTTTCACTATTTCGCTATTTTCTAAAAAATAGCTCCGACGATTTTCTTGAAACATCTTATATAAACTATATATACAAAGATGTACTACTTTTATTTAAAACATTTCTCTGGGAATATTCATTTAAGAGCACTTTTAGAGGAGGGGTGGGATTATGTTTTACTCTAAAGTGCTATCATAGTTGATTACACAATTCTATCATCCAAAGAATATTAATTAGAAATAAATAGATGGCTAAAATTCCGAGTTTCAAGGAAATTAGTAAACCGGAAATGCGCTTTTATTGAACATTTTTTTCACTTTTCGTCGAATTTCATTAAATTTGATACGCTGACAAACTATAAAATTTGTCAATTATAATTTTGAGAACTAGAGCAAGAGAAAGTTGTGTGAGTGTTTCACATCAGTTTTTTTTTTATGGGGTAACGTTAAACTTTTCTCTAAACTTCAGTACAATGTATAGTTTGACCACCTATATAATATTGACATACTCTAGATATACTGCTAGAATTCCAAATTTGAAGGAAATCGGTTAACCGTAATTGCGGTTTTTGGAATTTTCTCGTAGACCACTAAAACGATATGTCCTTGAAATTGGAAAATACTATTTATACAGATATAAATTTAACACTTTTATTTGAATATTTTTCCCGCAAAAATTGATTTTAGAGGCTTCTCAGGAATCTTTGACATTAAATTTGAAATGTTATTCCGGTTTGTTCAATATTTTCAGCGCTGTCTTTTGAACTACATTGAAATCGTTTTTATATTTATGTTAGTGCAAATGCATGAAATTTGAAGTTAAATAATTGTTTAACACCCGATTTTTTTTAAAGGAACATAAGCAACTACAGTTGTAACAACAAAAGGAACATGCAACAACAAAAAAACAAAAGAAAAAGAAGAATGATTAATAAATTAACATGGCTGTGGTTAAATATGTCAGAAAAGTGTCAAAATGAAATCTAATAAAAGTTCGATCAACATGATACCTAATAATTATGATAAACAATCAAATAAATGGCAAAAAAAAAAAAAGAAGTTCGAAATAACAGTATTAAAAGGAAAAACGACCAAGATAATATATTGAACCGTAGAGAGATGTCGAGCGAGAGAGACCATGTTATCGTTGCTAAGTTACAGAGAACAGCCAAGTAATATGAAACCTTACTATCTACCATTGAACCTACCCTCTGGTGGCCTAACTTGTAAACAATACTCCTCACCATGTCACTCTCAAATCAATCAACTCTAAAGCATTAATATTTTATAACAATTATTATTTATAAATAGTTGTAAATAATAAAAAATTATATGATTACATTAATTATGAAAAATATTAACTTTAGAAATAAGTGTACTATAAATAAATGCTATACGAAATTGAAGATTTCACAATAATGAAATGCGCTGTTCATTATGAAATAGCTATTCTGAAATAAATAGCTACGATTAATAGAAAATCTGATTAGCTAATTAACTATTAGCTAATTTCAGTCTATTAACTAATTATAATCTATTAAATATTTACTAACTCTTTAAATCCTAACATGACAAAAATATTCAATTCCCTCTTTCATTGAACAACAAAGTAATCTAGCATCTAAAAAAACTGGTATCAAATAATGTCAAAAATGGACAAAAAATGGGAAATATGGACAAAAAAATATATATTACTGACTATTATACTGGTCTTTCCAAAAAGGGAATAATGTCAAAATCAAATTAAGCGACAAAAAACTGTTCTAAGAAATATATTAGAATAAAATTTTCGGCAAGATTAATGAAGATTCACCAAGAAGAGGTAAAGGCATATCTCTATTTATTCATCGACCGTATTAAAATGTGTGTCTTACCAATAAAAGTACGTTCTGTTACGAGATCTGGTATGGGCAGAAATGATCCGAAATATTGTTCTTATATGAGGCTAGGTTTTGCCTAAAAAAGTTTTGGTGGGAAAAAACGACATAACTCAGTAACTTTCCTCGGTATATAGACGAAGAAAATTCCTAAAACATGACCTCAAAGCAAAGTACAAGAAAATTTAATTAAATTACAAGAAAAGTTAATGAAACATTGTCGATTGATTGAAAACCCTAAACTTGAATATTCAGCATTAGAAAGATAAACTCTCCTAAGAAAAAAAGCACAAACCAATATGGTACTGTTCCCAAAATGATGAAAGAAGTTATACCTTAAGTGATATTGCAACTTTTATAAAAGAATCACTAAGTAAACAGCTATAAAACATAATATTTTACTTATTATTTACTCAGCAAGCAGTTCAAATCCCAAATGTTTTAAATGGTAAATTTTCAAATGCTATATTTTCCGATTGTTATCGGAGAGAGTTTTATGCAAGCACTTAAAATAATATTTAACCAAAAATACATGACTGTTGGCAAAAGTGAGACCAGCTTGAAATAAAAGTTTATCTTCAATAACAATTATAACAAGAATCTTGAAAAACTTAAGCAATGAGTCTAATTTATTAACTTGAAGACAAATAAAATTAACTAATTTGAAACTAATTGAACAGTACCTAGAAAAATGAAATCTTATAATTTAATGTGAATCCTAATGTATGATGATCCTTCAGTATGATGAAAATCATACTGAATAAACAAATCCACACATGAAGCACATGTTAAAAATAATTGTATTATTAACCGCAATAGTTAGAACTGATCCATATTTATTTGTATAGACAGTAGAAATAATGATGATAATTCAATAAAATTAAAATCCAATCTCCTGCACACCTTACAAAATACTGTTCTCTATATTGGGCATGGTATTAAACACATGATGGAAGATTAAAAGAAATCTAAACTAAATATTATTAAAAATTTGTTCCGATTTTTGTTTACTGAAGAAATTTGTTTTCAACAGATTTATACAATTCTTTTTAATCCCATGAAACTTCACAAACGAAACTAAAACAAAAAAATTATAATAACCAAGAAAAAACTAAAACCGAATCAAACGAATTGCTGTTGTGTAACAAGAAAATCTAGTGTGACTCAAAAATAAACATTAAGTTCATAGGCAGAGAATACAAACGTGATTCAAATTAGAACTCGCAAATAAGCAACAGGTTTATCAAAATTGTAATATCTATAATTAATGCAATTAAAAAATTAATAATTAACTTTCAACTTTGTCTATTATATTATAATCTAATAGTATATTCAGTAAATAATTTAATAAAGAGTAATTCACGAAAGAATAGAGATGAACAAATTAACAAAGTAACAGGTGCATATTGTACTATTTAAAAAAATCGTAAAGGCAATAAGTTTAATTTGATTTACAGTGTGAATTTCATATTATTTAGATGAGAATATAATAATTCTAAATATTATGGTAGTCAAATTATGTAAGTATAGGTAACCGATAATTCATTTCTAATGGATGAAAATCATACTGAATAAACAAAGCCACATATGAAACACATGTTCAAAAAATAATTTTATTATTAAGCACAATAGTTAGAATTGGCATATTAATTATTGACAAACATTCCTTTTAATGATACAAAGTATATTCAGAAACAAACCAATCAGCTTTCTAAATAAATAAAAACAATAAATTTACTAACCTCGTTCGGCTTTACATCCCATCGTGACTTTCTTTTCATTTCCTTCCAGCACCTTCTTTTTCCACAACACATGCCTAATATTTAAATTAATAAAATAAAATTTATAGCTAAACCATTATCACCGTTGATAATAGAGACAATTCCCTCCCTTTTACTTATTTTACAAAGCCCTGTTATAGGAGCAGCTGCTTTAGGTTATAATTACCTTCCCACAAAGTTACCAGCGCAACTGAAACATGTTACCATTAAAGACCTATAGATAGCAATATCTGTCACATTAGTCTAGGCATCTGCTATTTTTTTCTAAGTATTTCTTTTGATATGTCAACGATTAGAATTAAATTTAGAATAAAAATAATTAGAATAAAATCTAACCCATTATTTCTTTTCAAGTAATGGTTCTTTTTTAGTTTGTGTATTTTAAACTTAAGCTATAAATATTTGGAACAGTGGGGAAGATTTCTAAAAGATGGAAATAATTTTTTTTTACATCCACATCAAATTTCAATATAAATTCACCTATAAATTAAATTTATTTCTAATCCGGGCGCCAATGATAATATATATTGACGCGCCTTAAAAACAAAATAAAAAAAGAAAAATTTCTAGAGAAATATATTTTTCTTTCTAAATAATTAAATATATTTGACTATGGGCTTCATATTCCAATAAACTTAATCCGAGTAATAGAAAGAAATTTATCAGCAATTAAGAATATAAATACTTTTAATTTTATTTTTCTAAGACAGTATGAGCGTATTTCAAAACTAAGATCTGCTAAAAAAAGAAATCATTTGACATAATTTATGAAGTAGTAGTAGTAGTCCAAAGTTCATTATTCTTTCATCAAAAAAGTTGAAAAATTAAAATTTTGGATCCCAAATCGTCAAGTATAGATTATTTATTTACTTATTACTGCACTTTTTATTAAAAAAATATTATAAATTGTACCTAACTCAAGTTTATAATCTCTCACATTTCCTCGACTTGTAACGTTAATTACGTACATATTTCATAATTTCAATTACCAATTTCTTAAACATCAGACATTGCGAAATATAGTTTATAAAACCAATAATTTAATGTATAAACAAAAACGACGTAATGCATTTGCGTTAAACATTTGTTTAACGATACTGTTTACAAAATTGGCCACTAGATGCCAACACTTACTGGTAAATGTTATACAGCGCTAAAAGAACCTTTCTTCTAAAATGGCCACCAGATGCCAACACTTGCCGGGGAATTAAAAATGCAGTCACAAATTTGAATAAACTTAGGTATTATATTAGATATTCAGAATGACATAGGAGCTCATTTGTGTATATTTATTAAACATGACGGTAACTGCTTTATCATGGCTGCCATTTTATAAACAAAAAGTCATTCATTTTTAATAATCCTCTACTTTCTACTCACATATTTTGGAATTCAGACTGATCTATTAAAGAATTAGCAAAAATCCTGTAACACCTGTAAAATCCTGTATTCACTTCATATTATTTATTTTTACGTATGAAGATTAGCTGTTAAATGCTTTATTGAATGAAGAAGGTTATGGATTGATACTACTCAGAGAAGGTGCCTTTTACTAGAAATAATAAAAAGAATGTTAGTGCCTTCCTGGCCAACAAATCTGTGCAGTACAAATTACAACTTGATAATATTATTATATGAAACTTTATATTTAATTGTTTCCTCTGAATATTTCTGGAAACTAGATCCTCATTGACTAGAACCTTTTGTTATTTTCAAACTATTAATAAAAAAGAGGGACTTCTCTTCTTAAGCATTTTCATTAAACTAATATTTATCAAATCAATAAGGAGATAGGGAAAGTATGTTAAGAGCATCTCTATATCTCATTTTTCTCTAAATTAATTAGAGTAATTTAATTCTAGTTAAAAAAAACAATCGTTTTGATTACTGTTCCTACAAAATAATTTAAGAGCTTTTTAAACCTAATAAATAAAATAAAACGAAACATAATTCTGTTAAATTCCTTGTTTCTAAAAAGTGAAATTCGTAGAAATTAAAAGGTGAATTATAAAATGTAGGTGAAGGCAAAATTACTTATTTCACATCTTCCAATTTTTATCAAAGAACAATTTGCATACTATAACAAATTTACCAACTGTTTGACAATCTGAACAATTACCTACTTTTCGATAAACATCGCAATCTCATTGATCTAGTAGAAGCTGCTTTTTCCCACTTTTTGACTTTTAAAGTTGTAGCATAATAAAAAATCTGTTATGAAATACTCCCACAACATTCTCTTACTCCAGTTTACAAAATTGTAATTGAATAATTTTATAGTGTACCAAATTTAATGAAATTCTTCGGTGTTTTTATGGATAAAATAAAACCGAAAAAAAAAACAGTAAAAAACACATTTTCCATTTATTCTTGAAACTCGGAATTTTTGCAAATTATTACTTCGTAATTAATTTGGTCTGATGGTAATCCTGTACCAATCAACCGGTTAGAACCCATCAGCAACCTATTAACAACCAGTTAGCAGCAACCAATAAATAACAGTTATCTTCAATCTCTATCAGGATGCAAATTGTGCAACTGTTTTGAATCAGTAGTAATTTCAAGACAGCTAATATGTTTAAACTTAAAAACATACTTTTTTTTAACCTACGCCCAGCCATGCAGCCTTTTCAGCCATTCTGTTCCTATCAGCCCAGTGAAACTCATTTTTATTAAAATGACTAGTGTTTCTTATATCCAGTGTCCATGAGCAGTACATTTCCATTTAAATACGTTTATGTTGAAGACTTGTGTTTGATGGTATTAGACAATGTTAATAATGTATTTTAGAAATGTGATCGGTTCACAGAAATTCATTTGTAATAAATAATTTTATAATTGGCATAAACAGAATTTAATTAAAATTACTTATTCGTACTCATATAATCTATATAGAACACAGACGCTTAATTCTACGAATTGAGGAGGTCTGGGGTAAAGGAACCCATAGAACCATAGTTCCCTCTCTCCTAGAACATTTCAAATGAACGGCCATACTTTCCTGCATATGCTGACCAAGTTTTATTTCGATAGATCGACTGTAGGTGGCAGCACTTTTTTTTTATCAGCTGTTTTTCTTTTTGGTGGGAATGTCATCTGAGTCCTGAGTGGCTGTGATACTGTTTGTTACAGCACTGTTTCGGCATTTTATCAAATAATGTTGATGTTAATACTGCGACATTTGCCAGTGAAGAAGTCTATATGAAACGGAAATTGAAAGGTAGAGCTTCAGAACACAGAATTTAATCACTGTTGTTCACAAAATTATTTAAAATATAGTTCTGCATAAAAAGGGACCATAGTGTTAATAGTTACATTTGCATTTTTTAAAAATCTAACATGGTTTTACTCATAAAATTTATGTTAAATGTGCTACAAACTCATCCAAAACTATGGTATTAAAAGAGACTATGGTTGCAGTAACAATAACAGACTCAATCATAAGTAAAATTCAATGTACTTTTTCTCAAAATCAAGATTTTACCTATGGGCCCTTTTCCCCAGACCTCTTCAATTGTGAATGAGAGCATGCTGATAAAATCAAATTAATTTTTATTCTTTGTGTATAATTATTAATTTTAGATTTAACTGCTAATTATATTTCAGTTACACATATTTAGGGAGAAATTAGAGATTTTTTTTTTCATAAGATATTTTCATACATACTACAGATTTACATTTTTTCATAAGATCCCTTTTTAAATATTGCTGAATCTCGCCTCCTATTAGTTATAACAATTCTTTTTTTTTATCCATTCCATAAACCCTTAAATCTTTCATAGATACTTCAATATTTGGGATTGTATGTACATTTCTTAAATAAACCAAATGCTTTATTTATGATATACAATTTGTATATCCAGTAAATACTAACCATAAGATGATTGTTTATTCATTAAGACCATTAAGACTAAACAAAATCTCCATTATTGCATCTTATTTCAATTCTGAAAAATGTGTTTTTACTTCATAATTATGGAACATATGTTTAATTGAACATTAACAAAAATATGGATCTACTCAAGTTGTAGTGTTTCATTCTATGTTCACAAAGTAATAAAAATAAATTAATTCAGAACGGTTTTTTGCATTTACTTTCATTTCTTTCTTTTACTTAGTAACAGAAATTATTTTCATTTCATTTGTAAGAATAAAAGATTAAAATTAGCATAATGATTTTATTTAACTTTATAATAACCAATCAGCTTTTAGGTGTTCAAAAATGATTGTTTATTTACACATATGTTTAGTTCAAACAATATTTACATTATTAATCTGATATGACATTTTCAAATTTAAAATGTATTTGTTACACAATAACATTATATATTAATAAAATCAAATTATAAAATAAGTAATGTACTGACAGAAAGCCTAATGACAAAATGACAATTTTAAAGAATTTATAAAAATGTGTTTGTAATTAAATTGTTTATAACAGTTATTTTTAGTTTATGATTAGCTAAGCTAAAATTCTTTTGTAAGTCATTTCTTCTACTTCTGGTAGGTGTAGGCATCTAGTGGTAGCTTTTAGAACTAATTTGTCATATTTCTGACTGCTACTTCTAGTGGAGAAATTTAGACAATCTAATTTTCTCAATTAAGTATAAAATTATTTATTTCATGCATTTGGAACTTCTTTAATAAACTTAAGAAGTATTTAATGCATCCATTTGATAAAAAAGCTGCATTTTTAATATAAAACTTTACTAGATATTGTAAAATTGATATTCAAATATTTTGCATACATATAAAAAAAATTCAACAGTAGATAAGAGTGCAAATCAGATTTTTAATGTGGTATGCGATATTTTTTTGTCTATTTCTGTCTGTTATAATTTTTTTCTATCATCTTATTCAATTTCTAATATTGCTTAATTTCAAGGATATATAACTCTTGAATGGTGGAGAGTAAAAATCTATACGAATTCAGGCACAGTAATTCATGTTAATTGTATTAGATCACTCAAAATTATAAGACCTATTAAAAAAAATTAATTATTTCAGAAAGCCTAAACTGCTGTTAGAGCTATTAGCTCCTTCTAGGTCGTTACAAGGATTGTATGGGACCTCGACATCTTGACAAGAGTGGGAAGCCGGATTAACTCTCTCTTTCTGTTGGGGGTGACGGCGTTCAGGGCAAAAGGATTATAAGCCTCACCTTATTCGTGAAGTTTTGCTTTCAGCCTTGATTGTAAGCAAATACTAAATTAACTAAATAATACTAATTAACTTCAGAAATAATAAAATAAGGCCTATGAGGTATCAGTCAACCTACTTATAAGCTACTGCAGACTTAAAAAAACACTGCAGTCATTTTGTAGGTTTTCCCAGGAAGTGGAAGAAATGACACTTATCATGCCAGTGTGAAAGACTTATTTGGCTTTTACTTTCTGGGGGAAAGAAACAAAGTCAACAGGCTTTTTGTAGGAATTGCTTATCTGGCTGGCTGAATAAAAGTACAGGATTGATGTGAGTTTCTAGATAGTGGGTGTTGCTACTTAACTCTAGGGATCGCGATATTGATGACTGACTATTCAATAGCCCTTTATAGTTGTTTAACTGGAAATTATGTAACAATAAATTTGTTTGAATAATTTTGGATCTTCTTGTTAAATGGAGGCAAAGTTAGAGTATAGATTTAATTTTTTTTTTTTAGTTTATTTATTGAATAAGCAAAATTTGAGATGTAAATAGTGAAACGTTTATGTTTCAATAATATTTTATTATTTTGCAGTTTATTACAGTAATATATTTTTACTTTCTCTTACTCTTACAGAGTAAAAAAATAAAAGTCTTGTCTAATTCTCGAAATTGAGTTTTGACTGGAAATATAAATTTTTGAGGATCCAGTGAATATGTAAAAAATGATTTTAGCCTCCAGTATTTAAGTGTGTGAATAAAAAAAAATATCGCAAGAAATACGCCTTCACTTTCCATTCTAGGTACTTCAACCGCATGTGTCACGACGCCGACGGTTTCGGACAAAATCCAACTTCGGAAATGCAACGACTGTCCTGTTTCTGTTTTTTATTTTTTTGCGGTTATTCTCAGATACCTTCATTTCTTTAGGAAAATTGATTTTTGTGTGTGTTAATGTGCAGGGGATTGTTCTGGAGAATGTTTCTAAGCTTTTTAGAATATTGAAGCAAATGGATACAACGATTTTCTTCAAATATGGAATAGTAACTGGACAGATATTTACCTATCTTCTTTATTTGAAACATTTTGTGGAACTAATTGATATTTGGAGGTTTTGAGAAATCTGTGAGGTTAGATTCCTACCGTTTATGGATTACAATGCAATCACTTAATGAACCTATTTTCTTTGTTGAAAATGTGGGTGGGTCCGCAGTGCTAGATAACATCTGATATTTTATCCGTCGTAGCATGCATAATGATTTTGTTCCTGACCGGTTTCGGATTTTCATCCATCATCAGAGCAGATTCACCAAGTTCGTGTAGAGAGTTCACTTCAGTGTAATGTTTATGTTACACTCACACTTGTTGGTTGTATATATGTGGGGAGGTTATATACATGAGGAGAATCTATTTGAATGATTAACTTTATTAATTATTCACTTTATTGAATTTAAAATATATTTTAGAATTATTTACCTTCGGTGGTTAAATACATAAACCCTTCTAAACCCTCCACAATTAGGTACTAATTTCATATTTTAAAGAAAGTTTGTCAATTTTATGATGCAGTCAGAGAAAGTGGTGTGAAGATTTCACACTACATTTTTTTAATTTTATTTATGCCGCTTTTCTGAATATGACGCCTTCAGGCAATAATTGAATTACCTGATGAGTTAGTATTTTACAGCGTCCTATGCCTTCTTTATTTAAGTACCATTCCACCCTTGCTTTGATTCGTTCCTTATATTCTTTCACAGAACACTTCTTCATTTTATGAAACTCAATTTTAATTCAAGAAATTAGTTTGAGCGTACTTTACAATTACGACTTTGATTTAGGGAGTTTTTATTTAAATATTTTGATGTCTGTAAATTAATGACCGTAATCTAAAAAAAAAATAAAAAATCTGGTAATGATACACTCACACAACTTTCTCTTACTCCAGTTTTTAAAGTTGGAATTTGACAAATTTTATAGTTAAGTGTACCACAGTTGATGAAATGCGCCGAAAACTGAAAAATTGTTCTGTAAGAGCGCACTTCTACTTTTAGACCTTTAGAAATGAACATAACTTCTCCCCTCTCTCAAAAGCCCCCTTAAATGACACTATCAGGGAAAATGTTTCAAATAAAAGTTGTGACTCTTTATATTATAGTAAACATGAGTGCTTTAAAGAAAGTCGTTAGAACTGTTTTCGAGAAAATACAAAAAAAAACTGAAATATACATTTCAGTAAAAACGCACTTCCGGTCATCCGAATTTTTCAAACTCGGAATTTCACAACATATTTAATTCTAATTAGTATTATTTAGATGACAGAATTGTAAAGTACCCTGAAATAGCACTTTAGAGGCCCAAAACTGCCCTTAAATGAATTTTTCCGGAGAAATGTTTCAAATAAAAGTTTTAGCTCGTTGCATATGTACTTGATATGTTAAGTTTGAAGAAAATCTTCGAAGCCATTTTTGAGAAAATCACAAAAAAGTGGAAAAAAAAAAAACTGGTACAGTGGTACTTTCGGTTGAGGAATTTTGACAGATAACGTACTGACAGATCCCATGATACCTAAACGCAATATTAAGTTTGAACTTTCTACGGTTTTTCGTTTTTGAGCAATGCTGTTCACACACACACGCACACACACACACAACCATTTGCTAAAAACCACTTTTTTTGACTCAGGGGACCTCAAAACGGATATTTCCGGTGAAAACTCGATATCGAAAATTTAACTCGATTACAATACTTCCTTCTTACTCCTAGTAAGAGAAAGTAAAAAACAACCGGATATGATACAGTGACACGACTTCCTTTTGTTCCAAATAATACAATTTATTTCATAAATTTTGTTTAATATTGCAACGTTTACAGTGTTCAGTTGGGCTGGCCATAAAAAAAGATGCAAGGGCTTATACTTATACAGACACCCCCCAAAAAAAACTTCCAAAAACAACTTTTTCGGAAAAATGTTTCAAATAAAAGTGATACGTTTTTACTATCTCTCACTCCTAGTAAACAGGAAGTATTGTAATCGTGTCAAATTTTCGATATCGAATTTTCAACGGAAATATCCGTTTTGAGGTCCCCTGAGTTCAAAAAAGTGGTTTTTAGCAAATGGTGTGTGTGTGTGTGTGTGTGTGTGTGTGTGTGTGTATGTATGTATGTGAACAGCATAGCTCAAAAACGAAAAATCTTAGAAAGTTGAAACTAGATATTCCGTTAAGGTATCACCATAAGATCTGACAGTACGTTATCTGTCAAAATTACTGAACCGGAAGTACCGCTTTACTAAGTAATTTTTTCTCTCTTTCGCGATTTTCTCAAAAATGGCTCAAACAATTTTCTTCAAACATCATATATCACTTAAACATACAAGGATCTACAACTTTTATTTAAAACATTTCTCTGGGAAAATTCATTTAAGGGCACTTTTGGGGAGGGTGGGGGTTTGTTTTTCGCTAAAGTGCTATCATAGTTTGATTATACAATTCTATCATCTAAATAAAAATTTAAAAAAAATATGGCCAAAATTCCGAGTTTCAAGAACATTAGTAAACCGGAAGTGCGCTTGCACTGAACAGTTTTTTTTAGTTTTCAACGAATTTCATTAAATTTGGTACACTAACTATAAAATTTGTCAATTATAATTTTGAGAACTGGTGTGTAAGAGAAAGTTGTGTGAGTGTTTCACACTAGATTTTATTATCTGTGCAACGAGTAGTCCAAGTTTAAAAGAAATAGTTGCAGCCGTTTGCAAGAACTTTCAAAAAAAAAAAAAAAATCAGAGATCTATTCTGTAAAGTGACATTTCCGGTTTACCGATTTTATTCAAATTTGATATTCTGTCAATACCTCTATTGTATATTTTTTAATATTATGTTGATGGTAAAAATATACATTGTACTGACTTGGCAACTTACAGAAAAGCATAACGCTACCATTCCCGCAGAACCCCCCTCCCAAATAAAATCAATTATCTCGGGAAATATGCTTGAAATAGTAATGATAGGTATTTATGTGTATGGATAGTTCAGAAAATTTAAAGAAAATCGTGAAGCTGTTTGCGAGAAAATCGCGAAAAATTGAACAAGCAATAAATCAAAAAGTAAGTCGCACTTCTGGTTGATGAATTTTTTGCCACAAATCTTTCGGTCGTCTGATGCGGTGGTAATGTTTATGTTTTTGAAATATTTTCATAAAACATACATACCCATTCAGATTGCTGAAAATTTTTTTTTCAATTCAATGGATTTCAAATCATGTGTTTCCGGTGGAAACTCATTAACGAACATTTGAATAAAAATCTGGTGTGAAACACTCACACAACTTTCTCTTACTCCAGTACTCAAAATTATAATTGACAAATTTTATAGTTAATGTACCAAATTTAATGAAATTCGTCGAAAAGTGAAAACACTGTCCAGTAAAACTGTCCGGTTTACTAATTTCCTTGAAACTCGGAATTTGGGTCATATATTAATTTCTAGTTATTTCAATTTGGATGACAGAATTGTATAATCAACTGTGATAGCATTTTAAAGAAAAACATAACCCCCCTCCCCCAAAAGTCCCCTTAAATGAATTTATCAGGGGAAAAGTTTCAAATAAAAGTTGTAGCTCTTTATATGTATAGTTAACAACGCTGGTTTAAAGAAAATCGTTGGAGCCATTTTCGAGAAAATACCAGAAAACTGAAAATTATATTTCAGTAAAAACGCACTTCCGGTTATCTATTTTTTTTCAAACTCGGAATTTCAACAACATATTTAATTCTAATTAACATTATTTAGATGACAGAATTGTCTAATATACTGAAACAGCAGTTAAGATGAAAACCTAACCCCACCCCTCCCCAGAAGTGCCCTTAAATGAATTTTCCTGGAGAAATGTTTCAAATAAAAGTTGTAGCTCTTTGTATGTGTAGTTGATATACCAAGTTTAAAGAAAATCTTCGGAGCCATTTTTGAGAAAATTGCAAAAACGTAAAAAAAACAACTAGTAAAGTGGTACTTCCGGTTGAGGAATATTGACACATAACGCACCGTCAGATCCCATGGTGATACCTAAACGTAATATCAAGTTTGAACTTTCTACGATTTTTCGTTTTTGAGCTATGCTGTTCACATACATACACACACACACACACACACACATACAGACCATTCGCTAAAAACCACTTTTTTGGACTCAGGGGACCTCAAAACGGATATTTCCGGTGAAAACTCGATATCGAAAATTTGACACGATTACAATACTTCCTCTTACTAGGAGTAAGAGATAGTAAAAATGTAGAAATATCGATGGAAAACCAAAAAATAATTCACATATTTTTATATTTGCTGATAAAAGTCTTTCATGAAACGTCAAATGACGTTTCAGCCTCTTTGTGTCCTTTTAATAATAAAAGCTCTTCTCAAAGTTGGATGGACTCTCTCTTTTATTTCATATCATATCAGCGTCATCATCCCACAGCGGTCCCCCGGGTTGTATTAAATTTGGTGGAAAGGGTCTACATATCTTGTTGGAGAGATATTTTTAAACCAATTTGTTTTGTAAATGAACCGTACAATTGTTAGTGGCTATAAAAAAAGAAGGAAAATGATGATACGCTATTTGAAACTGCTATTAGTTACAGTGTTATCATTATAGTATGGGTGACTATCTTTCTTTATTTAGCTGGAGAATTGGATTTGTGACCGCATCTGTCATCTTTTTTACTTTCTCTTACTCCCAGTAATTGTCTTTTTAAAGGGCAATATTAATAAAGGGTGGGGAGAACGAGTAAGTGAGTTAGCGATGTGTTTTTTTTTCTCATCAGTTTGAGAAAGAACATCTAATAGATGCATTAGAGATTGGAATATGAACATTAAAGAAAAAAAAATTCTGATGTGAAACACTCACACAACTTTCTCTTTACTGCAGTTTACAAAATTGTAATTGACATTTTTTTTTTTTACTTTCTCTTACTCCTAGTAATCAAGGCTTTAAAATATTAACATTCGTGAAGATGTGCAATAAGAATTTAGAACATACACGTTTGTTACATCGCAGAATCATAAAAAGGAAAAAATGAAAATTTTTACTTGTGTCTTGTTTTAAATCATCTATCATCATCTTCATAACTTAATTCATCAACGGTCAGCAAACTCTTTTATAATAGTTAATTATACAATTCTATCATCCAAACAAAATTAATTAGAAATAAATAGCCGAAATTTCGAGTTTCAAGAAAATTAGTGAACCGGAAGTACGCTTTTACTGAACAGTTTTTTTCATTTTTCGACGAATTTCATTAATTTTGGTACACAAACTATAAAATTTTGTCAATTATAATTTTGAGAACTGGAGTAAGAGAAAGTTGTGTATGTGATTCACACCAGATTTTTTTAGTTAGTTTACCAAATTTAATGAAATTCTTCGGGTTTTTAGCGAGAAAATTGCGAAACTGAAAAAAAACCTGTTTAATAAAAACACACTTCCGGTTTATTAATTTTCTTGAAACTAGGAAACTTGGCAATTTATTAATTTCTAATTTAAAAAAAATTGTATACTTTTTGCGGCATATTTAAATTTAAACATAACTCACAGGCCTTTCCCCCTCCCCCCAAAATCCTCAAAAATAATTTTTTCCCAAAAAAATATCTATATATATAAAAATTCAGCATCCGTATGTTTGTGGCAGCAAAATTCGAAAAGTAGTCGATGGATTGACTTGAAATTTTTACATTGCATTTCTATATAAGAGTGTTTATATATACTTTTTAAACGGGAAATTCCGAGCGTTTCGCGAGGTTGGCAGAAATAGATAGACTCAGACGCGTTGCGATGGTGGCGCGTTCTCTGAACCTCGTTCTCAACTACTTATAAGTACCTCTCACCGCCGTCAGTCTCAAAGTACCTCACACCAGTCTCGCGCAGTATTAGTAGACAAGGTATGCCAAAGCATTGAAACAAATTATAAAAATCACGCATGGTTAAGCGGAAGAGCCATTCTCCCGGCTAAAAATGTCGATATACTCGGTATGAACAACATCATTCTAAACAGAATCGCAGGTGAAACAGTGTCACACAAATCCATTGACACTCCGTGATGGACCAAAGTGAAGTTGTGAATTTTCCAACGGAATTTCTTAATTCACTCGATACAATTTGAAAATTGTAGTGCCAATTATATTACTCCGAAACATCAATCAGCCAAAGTTATGCAATGGTACACGGCAGTAGTTACAAAATTGATGAATAATCTAATTGAAGCAACAATTCTAAGTGAACCTCATAATATGAAGACGTACTACTTCCACGAATTCTACTCTTCCCGACAGATATGGCGTTCGAGTTCAAACGACTTCCATTTCCAATACGCCTTGCGTTCGCTATGAGTATCAATAAACCACAAGGACAATCTTACAAGAGTGCGGTTGGAAAAGAAAACGAATGCTTCTCTCATGGCAATTATTTGTCGCATGCTCTAGTGTCGGTAAACCATCTGATCTTTATGTTTATGCAGAAAACGGACAAACAAAAAATGTAGTCCATTCATTAGCTTTAAAATAGAAAAAGACTTTCAGTTAAAAACATTTTTTCTTTCTTTCCTTTCAGTTTACAGCAACCAAAGTAGGGTATTAAATTGAATGATTTGTTTTTTGCTGAATCTGTGTTAACTATAATACTTCTATTTACTTCCCTAATAATTAAAATCAGACTGAGCCACACCGAAGCGTTGCCGGGTTTAGCTAGTTACAAATAAAAGTGATAGGTTTATATCTGTATAGTTAGCACACCAAGTTTAAAAGAAAATCGTTATAGACATTTTCGAGAAAATTCCCAAAAAACAAAAAAAAAAACGCATCCGGTTAACCGATTTTCTTCAAATTTGAATTTTTAACAATGCTTCTATTGTCTGCTAGTATTAAGTAGGGAGTTGAACCATACATTCCATTGAAGTGGTATTTCAGAGCAGTGTTTCCTAATCTTTTTTTCTTCCGTATCCCTTGATTAGGATTTTCTAGAATTTTCATTTATGAGTTCTCCTTTCACTTACCCCCATTTATCCCTAAAAAATTTAAAAAAATTGATTTGCTAAATAATCAAATGAATAAAATAAATTTAATGACATTTATAGGCTTTTATTTTCTATTTTGCAAGTTACTTCAGTTTCTCATTTTACTAATAGAAAATAATGGTAAAAAAAAAAAAAGGTTATCCACATTAACTTTTAACGAAAGCACAAAATTATTCATCAAGTTTAAAATAACTTTAGGATCAATATAATTTTGCGTACCCCCAAGCGGTCCACCTCGTACCCCTTAGGGGTACGCGTACCACAGTTTGGGCGCCACTATTTTAGAGGAAAGCCTAGCGCTACTGTTCCCCCACAAAACTAATTTTCAGGAATATTTCAAATAAAAGTTATTGGTATTTTTGTGAATAGAGATTAGTATATGAAATTTAATGAAAATCGTTAGGCTTATTTTCGAGAAAATTACGAAAAACTGGAAAAGTCTTTCAGTAAAGTGGAATTTTAAATTGCTGGATTTTTTACCAAAATTTTATTGTCAGATGCGGTGATGGTATCTAAGCGTGAGATCAGGATTGCACAGAGTGCTTTTTTTTCTTTTTTTTTTGAAAAATTTTGTTCTGCCTCTCTCTCTGTTACGCATTTACTCCCTCTCTCACATACCACTGTCTACAGTGACTCAAAATATGTATTTCCTAAAAACCCAAGTCGAAAATTTGGGACGATTGTAATTTTTCTAACTTAGAATACGTTTCTTGAGAGGCCACTTTTTTGGTAAAAAGCGATTATAAACCGAACGAACTCATGATAAAGCGAACGTTTTCTCATAATAAGAAGGTATGAACATTGAGCTGGGGGCTACTGTGGAGGGGGGTAATGGGGATGGAACAACGTAAAAACATATTCTATGCATGATGCAACGTGACAGATTACGTTTGATTTTATTTTTTTTGGAACTTCTTAAATTAAATTTGGAGTTAGTGCTACTTTTATAGACATTATGACGAGCTACCAAAATTTGGTGTGATTGGTTTGATAGTGGTTTGTTGCTTGCATCCTGCCATATAATATTTGAATGCGGTCCAGAAGACAGCTCCTATATAAACCCCACTAATATTTGAAATCTAATGTCACAATTTCTCCACAACCTCTAAAATAAATTTTTCCCCCAAAAATGTTTCAAATAAAAGTGAAAACTTTGTGCAAGTTTAAGGAAAAATGGTCGTTTACGACAAAACACCAAAGAACTCAGAAATCTATTCTTTAAAATCGCACGCAAGTTCGGTTAACTACTTTTCTACCAATTTGGAACTCTTGCGATACTTTAAAAATACCTTAATATTATATAAGTGATGAACCATATATTCTGCTGAAATAGCAATTTGGACGTTGCCGCTCCCCTAGAACTTTCCAAATATTAACTTTCGTGGGAAAAAGTTTCAGATAAAAGTGATAGGCAGTTATTAGTGTAGGAAAATATACATACTTTAAAAACATATCGATGTAGCCATTTTTGAAAAAAAAATCGCGAAAAAGCAGAATTGTCGATTTAAGATAAGTAAGTGTTCAAACAATTTTATTAAATAATAGAAAGTAGAGGAACCATAAACCAAATTGTGGGTGTGCTAGTGATGTTACGGTTGGAATCATTGTACAAACAACAAACTCAGAATCTGCCGCCACACTCAAAGAGACAACTCCCGCGCTATCCCTCACATACACCCACGCACACACACACACACACCAAACTAATCCAATAATGTACACCACCACTATTGCTACATTATCTAGTTCTTTCCCCCATTAGTTCCGTCTAGCTCCAACTTCTCTCATGGGGATTCCTCAATTTATCAAAATTGGTAAGCCAATTATGCGGCTTAAACGGACCCGCCGGTGGAAATTAGTATGCGGAAGGAGAAACTATTCTTCATTTTAGAAAATTCCCTTGTGACTATATTTAAAAGAGTGGACACATTCAGCCAGTTATAATCTCATATAGTTCTATATCATTGTTTTATTAAATATTGGCTTCGTTTGTTTTGAGTCTGCGATCTAAATCCCCCCTTTTTTGCTTACTCTTACTGCTGTAAGAGGAAGTATGACGCTTTTATTTCGTATTTTCGAAATTTAATTTTAATTAGAAATATATGTTTTGTGGTCCATCTGTATGAAAACAGTGCCTTTAGCAAATGGTGTTCTTGGGTCAGTGTCCTCTTTTCGCTAATACAAGTTTCGTATGTTTGGGAGTGCAACTCTCTTAAAGGAATGTTTGGGAGAATTGGAGAACAAGGACTTCTCTCTCATATTGTGTTGTGTGTCTCGAAAACGAACAGTTGCGGAAGTTCGACTTGATATTCCGTTTATTATAATTATTCTGGTGACCGAAAGCACGGAACCTAATCTGATTGACTCTTATTCCCCTTCCAGAGGACAAAAAGGCTTCTCTAAAGAAGCCTTGCCCAGCAATCTGCCTCTCTGGTTACAATATTCTAAAATATCCTTATTTTCCAATTGCCACAGCCGTTCCCTTGAGCAAATTGCCTTCACAAATATATGAAACCTGTAATAGCAACTCGAGGATACTGACCCAACGAGGATAATGGAACACTGACTCTCTGACTACATCGTCTCAATTCTGACGCATCCTGCCTTTTTGTGTAAATGACTGGTTATCCAAACATATCTAGTCTTTATACCTACCAGAAATCTCAATTGAACCTTACTCAGAGAGAGAAGATGCTCCGATTCTTCCGGTCCTAAGACCGGGGTCTAAACCTTTAATAAGTCTTTTAGCCTGAAGACAACTCTCCGTTTCCATCCAGTGTATCTCTTTAACCTGTTTCTCCATTGTTTGATTCTCACAATATTGTTTGGTGACGGAGCTGCTGTCTCGGGACCACAAAACCTTACTTGTCAATTCCTCCTCTTTCTCATTCTCCCCTATAGCTGCCGGTCCACGCTTGTCCTGTCTAGTACCCAGAAGAGCTTCACTTTGGCTCCTCTGTAGTCTTTTCCAACATTCGTTCACTAATTTATAGTTCCAGCAACGGTTACTGAAAGCCTTTAGCGCCTTCACTATTAGAAAACATCCTTACTTCTTTATCTTCTCCGTGCCATTTCTCCACCAGCATCATTCAATGATAATAATGATGTCAGCTGCAAAAAAATGTTCACACCATCGAAAGTCACAGATTTTTCTTTGTCCTGACCCTGCAGCCCTGCATCAGCTCCAGGTAGACTAGTTTCTTTCTGGCTGGAACAATCAGAGGAAAAGCCAATAATGCTATTACTTTCCTCCATTACGAAAAGGCGTTCGACAATGTGAACAGGAATAAACTATGGGGGTTAATGTACAAAAAAGGGATACCGAGTCACCTTGTGAAAGTGATTAGAAGTTTTTTGACCAAACCACTTTTGTGGTAGGCAATTATAAGCAAATAACGCCTATTCCGACAAACAAGGGAGTACGACAAGGTTGCCCTTTGTCACCAATACACTTTAACCTGTATCTAGACGACTTTATACAAAATTGGCAAGCTAACCTACAACATGACTTCAACTGTAGTGATCAAGTCACAAATACGATGCTATTTGCAGACGACCAAGTATTGATTTCTGACAGTGAGGATCGCTTATAAAAAGCCGCGCATCAGCTGCAGACACTCGGTAGAGCATATAATTTAAGCATTTCCTCCACCAAAATGAAGGTAATGGCTTTCTGTGGACCTATTCCGTTCGTTCAAAAATAGTCATAAATAATAGGGTGGTCAAGAAAGTAGATACATTTAGCTATCTAGACTGCAGTGTATCCTACATTAGAGATGTTGCTGACATCCAGGAAAAGCTTCGTCTTTTTCAAGCCATTTGCGGAACTATAAGGCCCTCCTTAGGTAAAAACGCGTCCAAGGAAACTCAGTTGAAGTTTTATAAAGTAATGGCCCTTCCAAGCATTTTATATGAGTCAGAAACTTGGACGCTTACCAAAGCTCTTCAGCGAAGGATTGAGAGTGCGGAGATGCGATTCCTTAGATCGATCGCGGGTTAGTTTCTGTTGGACCACCGCAAGAATGAAGAAATAAGGAAAGAATTGCAGATGGTGGCCCTCACTGAAGAGGTGAACAATCGTCGGAAGTAATGGTATCCACACCTGGGAAGGATGGACTCGAGCCGCGGGTACCTGTAAAAATGTGGCAGTACTGTGGGGGAAATGTGGGTCGTCCTCGCATTAGATGGTATGGTCAACTGTCGGGTATTGTGAATGTTGGAGGGAGCAGAATAAGTGTTATTCGTATTGTTCGGCTGGAATCCGCGAAGGAACGCTAAAATCCCTGAAGAAATGGCAAGTCTAATTTTCCCTGTGGAGAAATGTAAGCTGGAATTCTGAGTTTGAAGGAGAAAAAAAAAAGGATTGTTCCGAAATGCGACTTTATAACCTAGGCTCTTGAGTATTTATTTTGCAATCATCTCGACTTCGGTTCTAACGGTTTTGTATAAACTAGAATTAAAACCAAAATAAAACAACTTTATCTCTTTGTTAGGTATATTTGCCGGATAAATTTATTTTTAAGGTAGATTCTGAAGGGGAGCTGGGATCTTAATTTGCACCAACCAGCATTTTGGGGCTTGAATGGTAGCGCTATCATATAGATATCATTTTTTGGCGGGTATAGAGCATTACTACCAAAAGAAGTCTGCTCTCCAACAGCACCCCTTCCAGATTAAGATCTCTGTGGAATCTTAGGATCTGCGAAAGTTCTAGGGACGATATATCTCTTACCAACGCCTGATAAATACCCAGGCTTCCGAATCTTTTCTGGATGATAGAATCGCAGTCCGTAACGTGATGTATTGGAGTCTCCTCCATCTCCTCATAGAATCTTCAGGTGCTGCCATGTTCTAGGCCCAGATGCCTCCTGAGTCTACAATGCCCTCTCAAGGAAACCGTCAGCATAGGAAGCCTATTTTTACTTACACTGATGCATAATCTTTTCAGGTTATAACCGCCTTGGCAGGTCTTAGCTTGCCTCAGTCCTAGAAGGGATATCCAAAATTGTGATCACTTCACTTCCTCTCATATATATGTATGCTACTTTGGTATGTCCTAAAAGCCATCTTGTATAATGTGCGCCCCCTCCATTCCTGTTTATATTTATATGGACAACTAAAAGGGTTGAATAAAAACTCCATGTTTGAAAAAAAAAGATTAAATTATAATCCAAATTTCCCAGATATGTAAAATTGCTTTAATTATATGTATGAAACAGGCGTAGTTCCTGAAACTTTCAAGACCAACATTATATTCCCCTTAAACAAAAAACCGTGAACGAAATGATATGTTCAATTATAGAGGGATCTCCTTTTCCGATGCCATTTTAAAATTATTTACTAGCTTGCTTTCAAATCGTCTGCAAAATTGGGTAAACGTAGAAAATAAATTAACGGAATTTTAGGTAGGTTTTCGGAAATCATACAGTACCCATTGATAATATATTTAACCTGTTAAATATGTAAATTTAAACACTGAAGGAAAAGAGAAGAAACTCTATTGCTTTTTTATAGTCTTCCGGTCCTCCTTTGACTCCCCGGAAAGAGATTTGTTGCACTATCAGCTGTACAATATTGGCGTTTCCAATAAATTTATCAACATTTTGCAAAGTCTATATAGTGAAACCCTATCTGCAGTGTGGACGAAAAATGGATTAACTTCTAGTTTTGAAACAAATGTCGGTCTAAAACAAGGCTGTGTTCTGTCACCTCTGTTATTTAGTCTTATTGTTAACGATCTTTCTGGTTCTTTAGACGAAGGAGTCTGGATTGACAATCTAAATGTGAAATGTTTATTGTAAGCGATGTTTGTATAGTTGCTACCGCTCCGAAAACACTACAAAATATGATCTACAAGCTCGAAGAATATTGTGAGACTTGGAATCTCAGTGCAAATCTGGACAAGACGAGAATAATGGTGTTCAGAAAAGGCAGAAAACTGTCGGCATGCAAAGCTGGTTTTACAAAGGGGTTCGCGTTGAGGTGATAAATTATTATAAATATCTTGGTGTTGGCATAACGCCTCAATTAAATTTTGAAAAGCAATTAAAAGAAAAATTAGCAAGTGTTAAATTTAGAAAACATACTTTGTGGGGTATGTTCCAAAACCATAATGAGTTTCCCTTGTCATCTAAATTTCAAGTGCTCAGGTCGATGACAAAAGCGTATATGAATTACACCTCAGAGATCTAGGGTATAAAGTAATATGACGAAGTCGAGGGAGTTCAATTGTATTTTATAAAAAGACTGTTCGCTCTTCCTTTATCCACACCAAATTTCATAGTGTTTTTAGAAACTGTTACAAAATTAATTTTTATAGATACTCTCAGAACACATCACAGAACTACATAGTTAAAGTGTTCAATCTTCCTGATAATCTTTTGCCAAAGTTTCTACCGAAAAAAATTATAAACAGAAAATTATATTGGTTTCGAGACCTGCAACAGTTATGTTTAAAATTTGATTGTACACTACCGGAATACCCATATGGTCTAAATCTCGTAAGAACGCTAAATCATTCATGTGAACGTATTATCTCAAAATTCAAAAAGAAATTAATATAAAGGGCATCTAAACCAGTATTACATAATTTGTATATCGACCTGATAAGGGATTTAGGTGAAAATGCTTAGCTTACTGATAAAAGAAAGTTATTCTTTATGGGAACTATTCACAGAGCTAGAGGACAGTTAATTAAATTAAATTATTCTGTCAATCGAGAAGAGGGACGTCACAAATGTCGTTGTGTACTACGGGTGTGAAGGAGGATTTTTTCCATTTTCTGGGTATTTGTCCCATTTTAAGCGAATTTAGGCGTCTTTCTTCCAAAAAATACAAAAAAAAAACACTCTGGATCGATCCGAATTAATCCATTATTTAAATGGTAAAGATTGTATTGTATAAATACATAAAAGCAGCTTATGATTACAGGCTTGAATTAATCCAATAATTTAATTATTAGGAAATAAGGGAAAATATAACAAAAAGTAATTATTTGTTTCACGAAATATTTTTCAGTTAATCAAGTGTTTTATATTGTTAAAGCCAACCCGGTAGACGGACCTTGTCCACCATGTCTCTAGATTTATATATGTATAAAAAAAAGAAGTATTTTGTATTATTTTTTAAATAAACATCTCTATCTACCAATCTATCTATCGTAATAAGTCCAGTAAGAAAAATTATACAATGTCCAACAACACTTAATGGTGTTTGTTTTTACCAGTTTGTCTGATTCTAACTATTGCACATCTCAACAGAAACTGTTTTAGCGTAATATCTGCCTAGTTGCGCGATTGGTCGTCGTATACCTGGTCGTGCCAGGTGAACGTAATTTATAAAAAAGAATCAAAAGGAAAATAAAAAGTTTTTTTTTGAACATAGAAAGAAAGAACGAGGATTAAACATTATAGTAAAAGGTTATTATTACCTTTTATAACCTTATAGTAGAAAAGAAAACCTTCCCAACAAGAAGCACAAGCAAGAAAACAACACAATTTTTTAACCCTCTTCTTGCATTAAATTGAATTATGAAAGATTAGATTAGACAGTAGAGAAGAAAGAGTGAGAGAGAAACAGTGAATGGTTAAGTAAATAACTGTTTGTGGGATGAGGTATTTTTTGAAACCTTTTTAGATTAAATGGTTAGCGGGTGTGGAGATTATATTTCATGGTTTGATGAATTCTGCCAGATTGTTATATATATCTACTATTGTTATATATATTTGTTTTTAGGATTGTACGAGAGCTTTTAAAGTTGAAGATCCTGCGATTATCTTCTCAAGGTAAGATCAAATTTTTCTTATAATATTTCGTTTTTTCTTATAATATTTTATGTGAAAGTGTATTTTTATTGTTCGATCAATAATATTTCTTGCAAACGAATATCATTGGGCGTTAAAAATACATAGAAATTATATCGATTATTTTTTTTGTTGATTTCAAGTAATTTCTGTGTTGTTACCTTTAGAATGTTTTTGATGGGTATAGCTAGTTAGAACACTTGCTAGATAGTATAGTACTCTCTGGCCTGTACAAGAGGTTCTTGATCGAGAGCTGAATGAGGACCGTTGAGGCACCATGAGGATTTCTTCGAATGTTTGATTTCTAACTTTTGTTTGTTGGTTTTAGACTTCTTTGTTGAGTTTTAACTGACTTTAACCTCTTTCTAGTATTTTTATAAGTTTTGGGGAGGAGGGGGTGTTGTATGGTGGGAATTAGCGGAGATTTAGATAGATTATATGTTCAGTTGAGGGCAGCGTGATATGCGTTCGTTGTAAGTGAACAGCACCGTTGAAACGGCTGGCGCCTGCAACATGAAGTTGACAACGCTTACTACTCGTATCTTGTATTCCCTCAAACTGAGTAGTGTTTATTCCCACTACAGCCCACACAAACAATCGGTTGTCTGAAATTTTTAATGTGAATATATTATCGTAACTTGAAAAATTCTTTCCTACTGAATACAAAGTTCGCTTCATGGTAGGACTCTGTACAAAAGGTTGACCTTGAAGCCACAGAAAACTACAGAAGTCCGAACTAAATCGACGGATACAAACATAATTCCTGACATTTAAACGATTAGACTCGAATAGACGTTCGAGTATTACCCAAAATACTCATCTACAATACCACACTTATGTTTTTACGTAAATTCAGAATTATAGAAATGGGGCCCAACCAAGTACTTCAGTTACTACCGAATACAAGTCACTCCAATCCAAAATCATTGGCAGGTTATAATGGATATGAGAAGGAGAGAGTTAGAGAGAATGGATTTTAGAGAAATAAGCTAGATGATATGCTGAACATTGTATAAGAATAGAACACAAACTGCAAGGACTTTACAGTAAAATAGAAGTTAGATAGCGAGGGGATAGTAAAGAGACAGACTGGCTGAGTAATAAGAAGGTTGTAAATAGGTTGATGACTGGTTGTGCTGTTGTAAACTGTCGTAAAACGTCCTCTTTTCAGTTGTCGCTCTAGTTATGTGAATCGAACTCTCCCTTCCTAATCTGGTTTAGGTGGGAAGTTGATTGTGGATTGTTGCAGGGGATTATTGCACTCGGACCTGAAAGATCCATTGTGCCCCCGGAGCCTTCTCCAATGCACAACCGGCCTCCAAGCAGTGTTCTCTAGCTACAGACAACGCTGCCCATCACCGGACAGTGAGTTGTAGAGGCTCCTAGGAAGAGAAAATCTAAGAGCAGCATGCTGGATTCGAATCCGGGACTTCCGCGTTGCTAGTCCAGCGTGCTACCACTGAGCTAATCCCTTCCTTCTCCCTTAGCTTTCGCCAATTAACTAGGGGCAGAGACCCTAGATTGTGTATTGTGTTTGACCTTGTCTGTAAAGTGTAGAGTGTATGTAGTTTAAGTGTATTGTGTACTGTTCTGACGAAGTGCATGGAGTACTGATCTGTGGTAACCCGAGGGGTCGCTACTCTCCAAGTAACTGCATGCAACCCCTTGCGGGTATAGGTAGGAAGTAACTAACTTTTGATTCATTTAATGACTGATTCTTCGCTCTTTGCATCCATGAATCTTTAATGATTCGGATCCCATTACACAGGTTGACCAACGCTTCCCCTTCTATATTTCTTCCAAATTCATAATTCACCTAAATAATCTATTTTTTTTTTTACCACGATCTTTTATATATATTACCACTTCTACGATATACCTATTACCAATTTTTTTTTCATATCCGGTACAAGAAATTTCATAATTACCTTTCACATCATTATAATCCCAGTAGTTCGTGCAAATCCTGTTAGAAGACTGAGACGTCAGTGGCCAGGAGATCTCCACCAGGAGTCACCACAATAACAAATATATGTAATATATAATTATAAATGTAAATTTCTACATATTTACATGTATATGTTATATGTAAATATCTATTTTTATCTTCTTAAAACTTAACTTTACCAACTTTGATTTCATTTCTATTAATTCTCAAATTACTTTCTTATTTCTTTCATCTCCTTCAGTAAAATATCTTTATTGGTTTTTTTGTTCTCTCATATATAAGTTACATTGTAGTTATTATTGCAATTCTCTCTATTTATCAATTGTACACCTACCATTCTTAGAAGCTGATAACAACAGCACACGCACACTTCCATTTCTTACACACATACACTCCACTTCATTAAGATAGTATTAAATATAAAATGATTGAGATATATAACTCTTCTCTCTTCTCATTGAACATTCATTGTAGTAGCAGCGCTCTTCCTTTTTAATTTCTTAATAACACCTTAACTCAAGTGTATATTGTTGTTCTGTTGTGTAAATAAATATTGTGGTTTTTAAAAAGTGAATTGCAAAATCCCAACATATAACTGGCGCAGTCGGTAGGACCCCAAACAGTCGAACGCATATCGACCCCGGTCAAAGGCCCGAACGAATATCGAGTCGTGCGATTTTTACCGCTTTACTGACCAAGAAGAACCTAAAGAACTTGAAGACTTGAAGTCGACTCATCAAGAAAGCAACCAATGAACACGGTACATTTTATTTTTGTGTGAGTAGAAATTTAATGATATTTATATCAAAATTAAAAAATTAGAAAACTTTTCAATTTCAAATTAATCTAACAAATTAGAAAAACTAACAGATTCAAAACTTTAATTAAAAATAAGGAACTAACCTATATTATACCTCTAATATTGTTGTTTATATAATTGTTATTATTAATTAATCACCATGTCATCAGCCACTGAAATCAAAGCCCTCACAGACACGATCCCCAATTTTAATGGAAATCCTAAACAGTTAAGTTTTTTTATTAATAGAGTTGAGGAAATCAACAGTATAATTGAAGGTTGTACCCCCAAGGTTTCCGATGGTTTCAAAAAACTAGCACTCGTTAATATAAAAGGTAAACTCGTAGATAAAGCCGCTGAAACAATACAAGCACAGGATTTCGCAACCTGGGCTCAATTAAAACAATTTCTGATATCCAAATTCGCAAACAGGCAAAATTCTAACAGTATATTACTCGATATAATGTATCGAAAATGTAACAAAAACCCCACGGATTTCGTAGCGGAAATCATGGAAATGTTTGACCAGTATAAACAAAAACTTTCTCTAGAAAATAACAACGCGATCATAATACATAGACAAAACGAACAACTAGTAGTTTTACACACGATTGTATCATTGAAGGACCCACTAAGAAATAACTTGGCTACGCGTAACCCACAAACCTTAATTGAGTTAGACAGTCTATTACGAAACGACTTCCAGTACATAAAATTACAGCACAGTAACCATGAGTACAAACCAAAACCAAATTTTAACTATAAACAGATACCAAATAACCAACTAGTAAGATTCCCCCCTAGAACCAATTTCCCAACTGGACCTGTAAATCCTATACAAAGACAAATCCCTAGACCTCAACAGCAAAACTCGAATTTCAACAGACCAACGCCTATGTCCATTTCTACAAGGCAACCTCCAAAAACTTACTGGAACAAACCGGATAACTATTTCACTAGAAATACTTCAAACCAACCCAGGAATTTTTCTGTAGAAGAAGTATACAATGCTGATGAAATCCCAATTAACGACGAAAGGACAGAACCCCGGAAAGACGAACCTTTTTTAGAAAAAACCCGCCTATCCCAGAATATCACATAATGACACATACGGAACACAGTTGTCTCCCGTACATTTACTACAACAACAATTTAAAAATTTTACTAGACACCGGTAGCACCACCTCTTTTGTAAACCCTGACGTAGCAAAGAAACACTTTCACGAACACATAATACCAGACCCATTTAAAATCACAACAGCTCACGGTACTTCTTTAGAAAAATTCAGTACCCTAATACCCTTCTCAAACCTATTTAAACTAGACGGATTGGAACTAAAATTTAGACTATTCAAATTCCACAACCATTTTGACCTCCTGACTAGACACACTAAAATATTTAAACGCATACATAGATTTAAAAAACAATTGGGTAATTACGCCACATACCATAATAAAAATACACTACCAACAGACTCCTCAAAACAATAAATTATACACATACAACATACCCGGTAAAACTGAACAAATAATTAAAATTCCGATAAAAAATGTAAGAGACGGTGAATTTATAATTCCCTATACTCAAATGAAAAACTTAGAAATAAAAGAATGCTTAGTGAACGTAACTGACCACGAAGCAATTTGTATTATTAGCAATCACAGTCACAATCCATTGAAACTAACAATTAATGACCCTATGTGCGTAGAAGAAATTCATTCTATTGACACAAACAATAACTACACACAACGAAATAAATATTTTGACCCGATCAACGTTAGAACCGACCACATGAATTCGGAAGAAAGAACCGCAATCAAAAACTTGGTAAAAAGTTACGCTGACATTTTTCATAACGACAATAAACAATTAACATTCACTAACCAAGTAAAACATACTATAAGAACTAAAGACGAGATACCCATTTACACTAAATCGTACAGATACCCTCAAATATTTAAAGACGAAGTACAAGATCAAATTCAAAACATGCTTGAGCAAAATATAATACAGCCATCCAACTCACCCTGGAACTCCCCAATTTGGGTAGTGCCCAAAAAAAAAGACGCCTCTGGCAAACAGAAATTCAGACTGGTAATTGACTATCGGAAGCTAAATGAAAAAACAATCACGACAAATACCCACTACCAAACATTACGGATTTACTTGACAAACTGGGTAGATGCCAATATTTTTCAGCTATAGATCTAGCCAGCGGATTCCACCAAATTGAATTGAGTCCGGATAGTATCCCCAAGACAGCATTTAATACGGAACAGGGCCATTACGAATTTATTAGGATGCCCTTCGGTTTAAAAAATGCCCCGCCCACTTTTCAAAGAATCATGGACAGTATATTAAGAGGAGTAGATAATTGCATGGTATATTTAGACGACATCATTGTTTTCAGCACCAGCTTACAACAACACATAGGTAACCTAAAACAAGTATTTGACAGACTAAGACAGGCCAACTTTAAAATCCAATTAGACAAAACCGAATTCCTAAAACAAGAAATAGCTTGCTTAGGACATGTAATCACACCACACGGAGTAAAACCGAACCCTGACAAAATAAGAGCAATTAAAGACTATCCCATACCACAAACAACCAAACAAATAAAAGGTTTCCTAGGTCTCCTAGGCTATTACAGAAAATTCATACCAAACTTCGCGAAACTAACTAAACCATTTACAAAATGCTTAAAGAAAGGAAGCATAATTAACATAAAAGACCCGGATTACGTAGAATGCTTTAACACGTGCAGAAATTTACTTACTAACGAACCAATTTTACAATTCCCCGATTTCACCAAAGAATTCATCTTGACCACCGACGCTAGCAACTTCGCTTTAGGAGCCGTCCTAAGTCAACAAACTAACGGAACCGACTTACCAATAGCATACGCTAGTCGAACTCTCAACGAAACGGAAACAAAATTATCAGTCATAGAAAAAGAACTCCTAGCAATTGTCTGGGCAACCAAATATTTCAGAACTTACCTATACGGTCGTACCTTTAAAATATTCTGTGACCATATCTCTCCAATGGCTCTTTTCGCTAAGAGAACCTAATTCCAAATTACTACGTTGGAGATTGAAATTAGAAGAATTTAACTATCAAATAATTTATAAAAAAGGAGCAGAAAACGTTGTAGCAGACGCGCTATCTCGTGTAGAAATTAACAATAATGAAACAGATGACGAACTAATTGACAAGAGCATAAATGACTTATTAAACGAATTTAATGAACGATATCCGGAACTGATAGAAAATTTTGATTATGACGAACTTGAACAAGCCCTTGGACCATTAATTAACATACCTAATCAAAGAAACCCAGAAACAGAGTCCATACGAGTAAATATCGATAACGAAAGCATTATAGGCAATGATGAGGACAGCGAATTAGAAATCATAGACGACGGCAATTCCACCGTGCATAGTAACGCTCTTGGAAACACCACGTTGACTATCCCCATTATAGAAAGCCCAATTAACTACAGCAAATTTCAAATTATACTAACCCTTGTAAAATACGACCCAAAACCCCCACAGATAATAAGGCTTTTCGATACCAAGACAAGAATAATCGCCGAAATTTCAGAAAATAACTTTAGAGACGATGTAGTAACGTTATTAAAAGAATATTTGCAACCGAATACTAAATACGGATTATTCTTTGAAAACGATTTTTATAACAAATTCACTCAAATAGTGACGGAAACTTTTAGCACTAACGAAATTCAGTTAGTTAAATTTACAAAGAAACTTTTAGACATTACGGAAAAAGAAGAAGCGGAAGAAATAATAGAAAATTATCATCTAGGTAAAACTAACCATCGCGGTATAGAAGAAACCTACAATAAAATTAATCGAATGTATTATTGGCCTAATATGCGCAATACCATTCAAAATTACATCAATAAGTGTGACATTTGTCTGAGAACGAAATACGATCGCACACCACTCAAACCAAAATTCAACCACACCCCTGCGGCGACAAAGCCTTTAGAAATTGTCCACATTGATAGTATTACTTTAGATAGTAACAAATTTTTTAGTATCATCGATTCATTCTCCAAATACGCCCAAGTCTATAAACTCAAATCTGGGCAAGGAATCGAAGTAGCAAATAAACTAGTAGAATATTTCACACGATTCGGCATACCCGAACAAATTATAGCCGATAACGGTTTAGAATTTAATAACGCAATAATAAAGGAATTACTTGACCTACACAAAATTAAATTACATTTTATTACGTCACAGCACCCCGAATCCAACGGTGTAGTAGAAAGATTCCACTCCACATTGGTAGAACACGTTAGAATTATAAAAAACAGAGAAGAATTCAAAAAAGACAACATAGAAAACAAGGTCAACTACGCAATTTTAGCTTACAACCATAGCATTCACTCCACCACCAAACTGACCCCGTACGAAATATTATTCGGACATATTAGAACTAACCCCCTATTCGAATTAAATTTAGAAAACAGAATTGTCAACGACTACGTAAACAAACACAAAGAAAAAACTAAAATACTGTGCCAACTAATACGAACCCGCATAGACAAAAACAAAGAAAAAGTAATCAATAGTAGGAACCAAAATAGGGAAGACCCGATAGATTTGCCAAGCGAAATCTATGTAAAAAACAAACAAAAAATGAACAAGACAAACGACAAATATCAAAAAGAAACCGTCGAAAACGTAAATAACAAATTAAAAACTGTAACTATAAAACCACGGCATTATAATACCAAAGAGAAAATTCACTTATCAAATGTAAAAAGACCACGGAAAAGGTCACATAAAGAAAATGTAAAACCCCCGCGAAAGAAAACTTATGATTTTAATCCTGATGTTGCAGGACCCTCACGTTGTTCGCCCCCTGCCTAACAACTGAAATTAAGGAAATCACCAACAACATCGGACTACTACCGATAAGACTGGGCACAGCCAGACTACAATTTGCCGAACACACCTTAGTACACTATTACGACATTGAAAGCCTGTTTTCAGAATACAAAATACTAAACAATCAAGAATCCAGACTCTTACAATACGTAAAATTTAACAAAACTATTAACCAAGAAATCATACCACACATTAACATAATCAATTACACTAAATCCCTCATTGAAGACAAAATTGACCATTTATTAGTCCACACTAATGAACGAAAGAAACGAGGACTTATTAACGGACTGGGAAGCCTAATAAAAATGATAACCGGAAATCTAGATAGCGAAGACGGAGAAAAAATTAACAAAATTCTAGAACACATACAAATAAACAAAAACAACCTCCAAAGCCAAATAAAGGCAATGTACTCCATTAACATTATTTGAGTTAATAAAAAACTTTAATGACACGATACAAACTATTCAATCTAATGGCGAAGAATTAGCAACTAAATTACTCCTTATTGATAAGATGACTAGAACACATATTGAAATTACGACTATCAAAGACGCCCTAAATCAATTACAAATTCTTTATCACCTATTGCTAAATACTTTGCAAGACATTGAAAACTCCCTTACATTCTGTAAACTAAAAATAATACACCCAAGCATAATTAGTACACATCAACTATTTAATGAATTAAAGCTAATAGAAACTTATCACAAACACCTATTAATCGAAGTAAAATTTGAAAACATCTTAAACTTTGAGGACATGCTAAATGTCAATTGTAAAGTACAAAAAACAAAATCAACTTATTTCCTTGGACTACCATATTTTTGGAAGATCAATTAGAATTGTTCACTATGTTATCAATCCCAACAATTCATGAAAATAAAATTGTAACAATTATACCAGAAACAAATTATCTGTTAAAATCTAAAAATAATAAGGTTAGACATCTTAACGAAAACTGTATCAAAAATAAGGTGTACCAATGTTCAAAATTATTAGTATCTATTCACCGCAGTTCATGTGAAGAAGAAATACTACTCTACGGGAATAGCTCGCTTTGCCAATATACCGAATTAAAAACTGAAAATAATCACATAACATTTATTCCAGAGATTAATCAATTCCTAGCAGTATTCACAACACCAGAGACGATCAAAATCCAACTGGACGACGCTATGGAAACAAAAACATTAAAAGGTATATTTTTAATAAAGGCACCCAGCGGTACTCTAACTTACCAAGGAAAACCATTAATCTACCAAACATCCTCTAACGGAAAGCAATGCTGATAGGCAACATCAACCTCACACTGACTCCACAGCAAAGCCCCAAATTCAACATTAATTTGAGGAAACTTCACTTAAAAGACATTTCACCCAACCCAATTAACTCAACTGAAACAAATCCTATATTAACCATTAATCCCAGTTTATGGACAATTATTCTTTATGTAATTACATTAATCTTAGTTACTTGTATCATCACTGTCATTATTAAACAAAAGAAAATAATTATCAATAATAAGAAAGCTAGTTCAGATGAAGTAGTCAATTTAGAATTTTAAATTCATTCTTTAATCATATTCCATTAAACTATTACCTTATTATATAAAATCTTTACTATTTTATTACTGATTTGTATTAATTGTATTTGTACAACAATCATTTATTATATTTATAATTATAATCTGTATATTATAGAACCTAGGAAATTAATTCTTATCTTTAAATCTTCTTAAAAGGAAGCTTTATTCTCAGAAGGGAGGAGTTACATTGTAGTTATTATTGCAATTCTCTCTATTTATCAATTGTACACCTACCATTCTTAGAAGCTGATAACAACAGCACACGCACACTTCCATTTCTTACACACACACACACTCCACTTCATTAAGATAGTATTAAATATAAAATGATTGAGATTGAGAACTCTCGCTCTCTTCTCATTGAACATTCATTGTAGTAGCAGCGCTCTTCCTTTTTAATTTCTTAATAACACCTTAACTCAAGTGTATATTGTTGTTCTGTTGTGTAAATAAATATAGTGGTTTTTAAAAACTGAATTGCAAAATCCCAACATATAACTTATATATATATATAAAAATGACTAAATTTAGAAAAAGCATACTTTAATCAAAATTAAACTACTTGATAACGGCAAGTGAATAGCCGAAACGTCGTAGAAAGAAATGTAACAAGTTTTTATATATTTTTAATATATAATAAAACTTCAGGCTGTAAAACTGGTTCAGAATTTATTGGAGTTCAAATCAACCCATCATAATTTAAATAAAATACTAAGCAGCCTATAAAGAAAACACAAAACTCAAGATTAACATAATGGCAGAACCAACAGCGCCAGAAAAAGACCTCAGAAGAAATTTAAAAAAATTAAAAAGCAATTTTTCCAACATGATATACAATGCCTGAAAAAAACAATAATCAATACTACAGACAAGCAAATAAACTTTAAAATAGAACACTAACCACGTGGTTTAAGAATATATAACGCTGATACACACATTCCAAGGGTTTAGCAAGGAATCAACATACTTAACTTATTAAACTATGCAAAATAACGATGTAATTAAACGGATTTAACATAAATATATATATAATATATATAGAAACAAGACTAAATTGAGAAAAATCATACTCTCAATCAAATTAACTACTGGATAATGCATTGAAATAGCCGAAACGTCGTAGAAAGAAATGTAACAATTTTTTATATATTTTTAATTTATAATAAAACTTCAGGCTGTAAAACTGGTACAGAATTTATTGGAGTTCAAATCAACCCATCATAATTTAAATAAAATACTAAACAGCCTATAAAAGAAAACACAAAACTCATAAATAGCAGTGTCATGTATTTAAAACCCTGCGAATTTAAATTGCTTGGCTTTCCTGTGGCAGTTTAGATTGTTAGCCACCAGGCGAACTGTACTATTCTATTCGTGGGTTATTAACCCTGAATTATTTAAATTTCGTATTTATAATAATTTCTTATCACGCTTTGAGTGTGTAACATTTTTATATTATGTTTATTACTTTGGCTGAAACGCTACAAAGACTCAATCTTAGCCCAGCTCAGGCACTGTTTGTCTTACCTTCAGCCAATCAAATTCATCCATTTAGCGTATGTACACTTGTGCTTGTCCGCCGAGAGAATCGTCACTTTGTCTTCAGCGCCAGCCATTACTACATATTAATTACTTACTTGGCACTTTATCTCGCCTCTGTGTGTGGCGTTATCAGTTATTTATGCGTTTTGTCAGTGGAAATTTCATTTTTTGTGGCATAACAGCAGAAATTTACTTCAGCTGCTGCAGTTGTACAATTTTAAAATATATTCTATCTCTGTTCTGCTGAATCGTCATTTTAACAAGTTGGGCTGTTTGAATACTTCAACCTGTTTTCAGCTAATTTATTCTCGCAACACATATTACTACAAATTACGTGTACCAAGCTTGGTACTGGTAAAGGTTCAACTTATTCGGTAATGTAGCTCTTATTCTCTATTTTCATTAATTATTATTATTTGATTTGAACGTCGTCTAGCAATCCTTGACACTCATGGGCTGCTGCACCGGGGGGTATATCCCCTATAGACCTTTAATAAAAAAATAAATAAATCCAAATTTTCAATTATTACAACTTAATAAATTTTTACAAATTACGACAAAGCACCATGGTACTCTTCACCACTAATATTTAAATAATTTTACATACAATAAAATATGTATTGGGAAAAACCTTTAAAATATGCAATCTTTACTGTTAAGTGAAGAGAAATATATTAGAACGTTTGAACAAATGATTTTTTTTTTTTTTTAAATTATGCTTCCAACATCAGAGAATACAGGTTTATAATTTTTGTCCTTATCCCCACTATTCACTGATCCAACGACCTACTTCTATTTACTTCCGCTCACTTTCTGGCCTCTCCTCTGACGGTCTGTGACCAAGAGTTTGTCTTTAGTTTAAGTTATTTTACGTGTTCATTTGTAGTAATAACTTTTTACTTTTTTACTTTTAATTTAAGGAAGTTTAATTTTATTTTTTTATGTTGTAAAAAATGTTTTAAAAATTAATAAAGACTATTATTATTATTATTATTTTTTCTGAATATTAGATGCACTAATATAGTCACAAAAAGTACAAATATATAAACCAAATGATTACAAAAAAAAAAGTTTATTAAAAAAAAATTAATTTTACAATATATTTTATTTTTATATTTTTAAAAGACAATAACATTTTTAACTTAAATCTAAAAAAAAACCTTAAAACTTGAATCATGAATCAACTTAAAACTTTAAATATTTTTCCCAAAATATCACAATTAAAGTATTGAAAAAAAAAAAATGTCTTTTAAAATCAACAGAAAACAGATGGCTTCAGTTGTTACTCTGAATTTGTATTTTATGCATCCCTTAAATATAAAAGTATAATGTGGGGCACAATTAATCATCATGGAGAGTTATTATAAGTAACGGATAAAAAGTATATTAATAAAATAAAAAAATACTATGTTTGCTACATTATTATTAAACAATGTTTTTCCCATAAAAATAATAGAACAATTGGTAGAAAATAATGAAAACCTCAAAATGATATATAGTAATAACAGTGTTGACTCTTCAACGCCGCAGACACACGCAATTACGAGAAATCTAGAAAAAGGAGAATAAATAAGTAACAGCAATCAAAATAATTATAAATCATCACCTTACAATCAACAAACAATCACTCTATTGTTGTTAAACAAGGAAAATACTTTACTACGTGAAAAATTATAATATGAGAATACTTGAAATATAAGTGGGCCGCCTCAAATAATATGTTCGAACCAGGTTCACAACATTTTCGGATGACTAATAATAATAGCCATCCGCAACACTTTCCAGGTTCACAACTGGAGACATGGATACAAGGCCACCGGAATTATTTTAAAAAACCCAGTGAAACGAACATAGTAAGTAATATCTAAATAATGCAAAAAACAATAAGCATACAATTGATTTTTCGATTATGGACAAATTCTGGATATAATAGGTACACCACTAAAAGGAAAATACTGGAACAATACGGAGACTGATTAACGACAATAGTGACTGTCTGGCACTAAAATTGTATGCAAATTCGTTAGGATTTAATAAATAATAACAAAAATGGAAATATGACAATAGGCGTAGTACTTATCCAACAATAGCCATCCTAACATCAACACATATCCAGTAAAAATGATAATGCTATAATAAAAATAATGTAATAAGAAAATACTAAAAGGAGATTGTAAAAGCAATACTTAGAAATAGAATATGAAAATATTAAATAATAGAAGTGATATCATTTTTAATAAAATCAGGATTACGGAAGATGACCAAAATAAAGGTATATGTAGCTAGCTGCTTTGTATGTTTTGCTACCAAGACACTACATTTGGAACTAGTTTCGGCTTTAAATATGGCTGCTTTTATGGCAGTTCTTAAAATGTTTTTTGTTTTTGTTAGAAAATATACCTAAAGTATAACGTTAGATTTTTGAGAGATAATCCGATAATGAAACAAAATTTGTGGGTTCTCGAAAAGAATTGTGTAAACTTGTAACACCCGATTTCGAGGGAAAGGAAAGAATCGCAAAATGATTATAATTTAAATAGAAAGGACGGTATCAAGGCGCCCCTAGTAGATCGATGTGAAATCAATAGTTAGTGGTGCTATCAAGTACTGCGCCCTTGAGGCCCTGTAGGGAACTATTTCTTACCTCTGAATGCGTAGCGTCTCTTGTCGGCCATTGCTGAGCTGAACTGGTAATGGTGTAGACTGCTATTTGACGAAAACGAAATAAGTTCATAAGAGTTGTGAAAGGTGTATTTCCCTATTTGGAGAAATTGTGGTTGAAGCAGTAACGCATTCATTTCCTGTGGGAGATATTTAGAAGTAGCTTTCGTACCGGTAAGTGGTTTCCAGAATAATTTAAGTTAGGGTTGAGGTAAGACCTCATGGTAATTAGCGTCCCAATTTAGTTTCAGATACCGTCCAGATACAGTTCCGATACCGTTTAGATCCAGATTCAGTTATAGTTCCAGCTCCAGGTTTAAGTCCAGCCAGTATTGCATCAGAGAAGATAATCTCCATTACGTCTCTTTCTTCTCTCGAACCTCTGGACATTCTCTAAAGAGTAGCTATACATGCACATATGTACCAGTTCGGAAACGCTACCGCTTATAAATAATTATCGGATAGTCTGTTTAGGAGTATATTCAGATGCCGAAAGAGTATCGCGAAGGCTGTGAGTAGGCATGAAAAGTAATAATTTCCGGTGTATAAAACACTTTTGAGTTGTATAGGGTCAAGTCGTAGAGATATATATATGTATAAATACTTGTAAGATAAAGAGGTAATAAGGATTAGTATCTCTATGTATGTAAGTTCCTATTAGTAAGTTTGTAAGTTTATAGATATATATATATAAATATAATTAAAGCAATAATATTGGAGTTGGTGCATACATTATTAGTATATTCATATACCGATCCCGTTAAAGTTTTTTTGTTTGTAAGGGAAATTCTGGTACATATATATTGTGGCGCCCGAACAGGGACAAAAATAGGAAATTAGGGACATTAACGTTAATTTACATTAAAGTAAAATCACGAATTTAAGAGTGTGAAGTTAAAACTTGAAAATTAAGACATTAAAAATTACAAATTAGTAAGACTTTAATAACTTGAGCTAAGTTATAACTTGAGAAGTTTATGTTAAATTTTATGGTTAAATGTTTAGGCAATTAATTAATTAATTTAACTGTATTTCGTATCTCGATTTTAATGAGTTTCTAGTTATTGTTGGCCAGGTAATTAATTGATTAATTGTATTTCGTATCTTGATTTCTTTATTAAGGGTTAGTCAGAATAAATGTTCTAGGTTTATATTCTATCTGGCACCCCTTAGCTTTAGTTGTAAGATTTGTTCATTGTGAATTGAGAGTAAGATTTTCTTTATTATTTTGTTTGTTTGCTTGTAAATTGTATATTTATTATTCATTTGTGCATGCAACTTTTTACATGGGGCATTACCCATTAGGTCCCGTGGGGGAATTTTTAATTAATTGCGGAGTCCCGATCAAATTCATTTTAGTTTGTTTAGATATCGTGTAGAGCAAATCCAATTGGAAATGTCGGAGGTTAGGACATTTGAGTTATTGAAGGAAGAAAGGGAGGATTTGTTTGCATTGGCCCAACATTTACTTGAACGATTTGAAACGGTTACTGCCGCAGCAGCGGGCACTTTACGCAGTCAATTTGACCGCTTACAGTTAATTGAAAACCAATTCGCTGAGTTGACACAGCGTATTCGGATTGCTAACGCCGCTGTCTCAGACCCTAAATCTAGGTTAGAAGTGTCTCAGGTCCAGACCCAATTTTTAGAAATTATCGATACCGCTAGGAATTTTTATTTAACGGCTACAGCGGAAACTTCTGCCATACCTTCCACCTCTTCCGGTCAAGCAGATTCTTTAGAAAATGTATTGCCGCCTATCGGAGTACCGCCATTTAACGGAAATTTAGAGGATTGGCCTCACTTTTACGCATTGTTTACGTCGATGGTAGATAAAGACCCTAAATTATCGGACATGAGAAGATTCCAATATTTAACGATGGCCTTGAGTGGAGACGCCCTAGCAGTGATCTCCGGTTTCGCGTTCGAACCTCAAAATTATCGATTAGCTTGGAATGCACTTGTTTCGCGTTATCAAAATAAAAGGCGCTTGGCCAGTATGTATGTTAGGGGAATTATTGATTTCGACCCCTTAACTAATTCTTCCTATGCAAGCTTGCAGAGATTTCTGCGAGTGCATGAAAATAACATGAACGCCCTTATGTCTTTAGGATTGCCGGATGTTGGAAATTTTATACAATTGCAGTTAGCGTTGAATAACTTAGATCCCGGTTCCCGCCGTGCTTTTGAGGATAGGCATACCTCAGGCATTCCTACCTATGAAGACCTGATTAAGTTCATAACTGAAAGAACTAGAGTAGCAGAGTTAATGTCCACTGAAGGAATGGGGCGTGGACGCCGTTTGGCAAATAACTGTTTAGGATCCCGCCAGTGACCCCCATCATCTCGTAGAGGTGTGATGCCTCTTCGTACCGGTAATCCCACTACAGATCGCGTACCGCCGGCTAAGTCAGTACCTACTGGAACAATACCGAGGAGCACACGCACACGCGCACAGACACCAAAGCCTATGACTAGTAAAGTTGGAGCCGTAAGAGAAGAACCCCTTAGAGTCACGCGCCCAACTCGTTCCCCTTCTCCTAGGCCAGTAGCCAAGAGAGAGGATCGAACTCTCGATTGCTGGAATTGCGGAGGAGAACATGTTTACTCCCATTGTCCAAAACCGCGTGGTAAATTTTGTTATCGCTGTGGGAAGAAAGGTGTTGTAGTGGCGAGTTGCCCGAATTGCAACCCTTTAAACGAGTAAAGGAGCAGGTTGAGAGGACCCCTTCCGCTCCTTCTACTAGCAGTGGTCCACCACATCCCATACCGCATTCGAAGCCCGGTCTACCGTCTTCAGGAATCAAGGAAGAACCAATAATACCTCCGAGTCCACCGTTCGATAAATTATTGAGCTCAGAGGAAGTGCTACAGGTGACCGAAGATTGTTGTCGTGTCCCGGCCGTTTCGCCATCTCGAGGTTCGCCCGTCACGGTTAAAAGAGTTCAGTGGTTTTTACCTTTGGTGGTAAAACACCCTGAGAACCAAACCCAGTTACGATTTCCGCCCTATACGATTCAGGAGCTAGTACTTCGCTTATCGGAGACTCCGGTCTGAGTCAATTACCATGTAAAGATTTAGAGTTTACGGAGATTCCCCAATTCTACATACTTACCGCAGATGGGAATAAGGCACCGGTATCTCGACTATATTATATCGCATGTTCTATAGAGAACCATGTTCTATATTACCTACCGTCTCTGACTTTTCCGGTAATTATTGGTCTAGATTTTATTACTAGAGCTAAAATAAATACGGATGCCTCAACTAACTCATGGCATTATTCCAGTAACCCTGAGTTGAAATACAATTTCGTCACGCGTTCATGCGATTTAGAACTTTCGTACCCTTTAGATCAAGTATGTTCAGGCATACAAGCTTTAAGCGAGGATCAGAGAAAGGAATTAACTTCCGTAGTTCAGGAATGTATAGAATCCCTTAAAGACTCCCCAAGTCTCACGACTAAGATTGCCCATCGTATTGATGTACAGGGCGCCCAGCCGATAAAGCAACGCGCATACCAGTACTCCCCGAAAGTCCTAGAAGCCTTACATTCGGAATTAGACAAAATGTTAGAGCAAGGGTTGGTTGAACCAAGTCATGCCGCTTGGGCTTCACCAGTCGTTATGGTTCGCAAGAGCGATGGTACCTACCGAGCGTGTCTCGATTTCCGTAAAGTCAATTCCGTCACCGCTAAAGACTCATACCCAATGCCAAATTTGTCGCAGATATTAGATGGTTTGCGTCAGGCTAGATACTTATCAAAAATTGATTTGAAGCAGGCATTTTTGCAAGTTCCTCTCGCGGATGAAGAATCGCGTGATATCACTTCATTCATTGTACCGAGTCGTGGTTTATTTCGCTATCGCGTCATGCCGTTCGGATTGTGCAACTCTCCCGCCACATTTCAGCGCTTGGTCGATGAAATTTTCGGACCAGAAGTTTGGCCCTATGTCGTGGCATACCTAGATGATATATTAATTTGTACACCTACCTTCGGGTCACATTGTCAGATGTTAAAAGAAGTATTTCGTAGACTGAAAGAGTCTGGTCTTCAAATAAATCTTGAGAAATGTGAATTCGGTTGTAACGAGGTCGCTTATCTAGGATACCGAGTAAATTCCGAAGGACTTTCCGTCGACCCCGATAAAATTGTATCAGTTGCAAATTTCCCGAGCCCTAAGAACGTTAAGGAGTTACGTAGATTTTTAGGCATGGCCGGATGATATCGACGTTTTATCCCAGAATTTTCTACCGTGATTTCCCCACCTACTGCCTTATTGAAGAAGAATAGTTCTTGGAAATGGGAACAGGAACAAGCTAACGCTTTTGTCACGATAAAACAATGTTTAACTGCCGCCCCCATTCTCGCACGCCCAGATTTTAGTCTTCCATTTACCTTACAGACAGACGCCAGTCAGACAGGGCTAGGTGCTGTCTTATCTCAAGTCCAAGAAGGACATGAACGAGTAATCGCGTACAGTTCTCGTACACTTTCCCGTGCAGAAAGGAACTATTCCGTGACTGAGAAGGAATGTTTAGCCGTGATTTTCGGTATAGAAAAAAATCGTCATTATTTAGAAGGTCTCACTTTACAGTGATCACCGACCACCATAGTTTAAAATGGCTGTTGAGCTTAAAAGAACGTCTGGTAGATTAGCCAGATGGGCATTACGTTTGTAGCCCTTTAATTTTAATAGCGAGTACCGCAAAGGAAAGTTGAATTGTGTCGCTGACGCTTTGTCCCGCATTCAGGAAATTCAGATCGCGTCTCTTTCAAATACCCAAGGAGTCTCACCTAGAGTAGAGGATGAGTGGTATAATCGTAAGTTGTATAAAGTCCAGCAAAACCCTCAGGATCATTCCGATTGGAAAATCGACAATGAACAGTTGTTCCACCTAAGGAAAAGGTTCCTTAAAGGTGAATTAGGAAACCCTAGTGAGGATTGGAAAGTAGTAGTTCCATATTCCCTTAGAGAAGCTTTGTTGAAGCAATATCATGATGACGTACAGGCAGGTCATCTCGGTATAGATAAGACACATTGGCGCATTAGTAGATTATACTATTGGCCAGGTCTTTATCAGGATGTCGTAAGATACATACGACACTGTGATGTTTGTCAGAGGTCCAAACCCTTAAATTCAACTCCAGTGGGCAAGATGTTCCCGAGATATCTTACTCAACCATGGGATGTTGTTTCTACTGACCTTATGGGTCCATTTCCGCGTAGTTCTTCGGGTAACGTGTACCTTTTAGTTTTTCAGGACCTGTTCACGAAATGGGTCGAGTTGGTACCAATTCGTAGAGCCACTACCGCAGTTATAATTTCGAAGTTTCGAGCTCATGTATTAAATCGTTTCGGAGCCCCTAAAATTTTAATTACGGATAACGCGAAGAACTATGTCAATAAGATGATGACTGAAATGTCTCGAACATATGGCATAAAGATTCGGAATACGCCGTATTATCATTCACAGGCTAACCCACCGAAAGAGCTAACCGTAACATAAGACAATTAATAATATCTTATATTGGTCAAAACCATCAGAAATGGGACCAGTATATCGGTGAAATTCAGTTTGCGCTTAATTCTGTCGTTCAGGATTCAACTAAATTTTCCCCAGCTTTTCTAAATTTCGGAAGAGAATTACGTTCGATCTTAGAGATCCCGTTAAGTAAGAATAATGATCCCGAGTTACCCACTGATACCGATACCCACCATTACTGGTCGGAGCATGTTTCCAAGCTCAAGGAAATAAATCACCTCGTTGAGCAGAATTTGTTAAAGTCCGGATTATCGCAGAGCTCCCGTTATAATCTCAGAAGGAGAGATAACCATTTTCGCGTCGGAGATAAAGTACTTCGTCATACTTATCACTTATCGTCCGCCGGTGATAGAACCGCCTCCAAATTGTACCCCAAGTTCGAGGGCCCCTTTGTCGTTAATGCTGTAAGTTCTACCAGTATATGCAAGTTACGTACTCAGGAAGGGAAGTCAGTTGGCTCCTGGCATCCTTCGAAGTTGAAACTTTACCGTGAACCTTTGCCAAAGTAACGTGACCGAACTTTCCCTCTGGGGGGGGTATTGTAATACCCGATTTCGAGGGAAAGGAAAGAATCGCAAAATGATTATAATTTAAATAGAAAGGACGGTATCAAGGCGCCCCTAGTAGATCGATGTGAAATCAATAGTTAGTGGTGCTATCAAGTACTGCGCCCTTGAGGCCCTGTAGGGAACTATTTCTTACCTCTGAATGCGTAGCGTCTCTTGTCGGCCATTGCTGAGCTGAACTGGTAATAGTGTAGACTGCTATTTGACGAAAACGAAATAAGTTCATAAGAGTTGTGAAAGGTGTATTTCCCTATTTGGAGAAATTGTGGTTGAAGCAGTAACGCATTCATTTCCTGTGGGAGATATTTAGAAGTAGCTTTCGTACCGGTAAGTGGTTTCCAGAATAATTTAAGTTAGGGTTGAGGTAAGACCTCATGGTAATAAGCGTCCCAATTTAGTTTCAGATACCGTCCAGATACAGTTCCGATACCGTTTAGATCCAGATTCAGTTATAGTTCCAGCTCCAGGTTTAAGTCCAGCCAGTATTGCATCAGAGAAGATAATCTCCATTACGTCTCTTTCTTCTCTCGAACCTCTGGACATTCTCTAAAGAGTAGCTATACATGCACATATGTACCAGTTCGGAAACGCTACCGCTTATAAATAATTATCGGATAGTCTGTTTAGGAGTATATTCAGATGCCGAAAGAGTATCGCGAAGGCTGTGAGTAGGCATGAAAAGTAATAATTTCCGGTGTATAAAACACTTTTGAGTTGTATAGGGTCAAGTCGTAGAGATATATATATGTATAAATACTTGTAAGATAAAGAGGTAATAAGGATTAGTATCTCTATGTATGTAAGTTCCTATTAGTAAGTTTGTAAGTTTATAGATATATATATATAAATATAATTAAAGCAATAATATTGGAGTTGGTACATACATTATTAGTATATTCATATACCGATCCCGTTAAAGTTTTTTTGTTTGTAAGGGAAATTCTGGTACAAACTAGTTTCAAATAGTGAGATGTTAGAGCAATTAGGAGGTACTAAAGAAGGAATAGAATGGAGGTTCATTCCACCTAGCGCTGCAATTTTGGGAATTAGTAGTTAAGAAAACTAAGTTTCACTTAGATCGGGCAGTCGGGGGGGATGGCATGATTGGGAGAGGTGCACACCTTAACCGCAGAGACAGCTATGTCGGCTTCAGGCGGTCGATGCATGGCGTGCTTTGAAACGTGATGATTATTTTCAAATCTTGCCTTAATTGCGGCACTCATATCTCAATAATGCGTATAAATAAAAATGTAAAGTAATGCCTATTTTTTTAGGCGGGCTTAACGTCCAACTACCAAATTAGGTGTCGTGGACGGGGGCGCGGAAGCACCTACTTTACTGTTAACATTTTTCATACCAATATAAAATTTAGCAGTTATACGCGGGACTCCGAACTGGGGTCCTCCCACTTACAAGTCCATGCTCATAACCACTACACCAACACCCGCCCCACTAAAAATGTGATAACACTTGCTTTTGAAACTCAATAAAATATCCTTTCAATTAATATTTTTATCGTCTTAAGGCCCCCGGAGACTGCACTAGAAGGAAAATTATGAACAGTATGAGGCACCAGTCTCCGGAGACCTATCATGTCTCAACATGTTCAATTTTCCACTGCGCTGTTCTACATTTGTTTGTTGCTTATTTTTTACGCATTAGTCTTCTATAAATTGTTATAGAGTTCGGGACAGTGTAATTATTTTCACTTTTTTTACTAGTGTTTTCACCCTGTTTTTTGCTTTAAACTTAAAATATGTCTAGTCTTGGTAAAATATTAGTGCAAATGGCTTTGGATGAAAATGAAATAAATGGAGAGGAATAAAATGATTTAAACAGAAATACAGTGAATACAATTGTGGACGAAAGTGCAAGTGATATAGAAGATTTTTCAAGTGGCAATTCTGATTTTGATAAAACTTATGAGCCATACACAACAGTTACAGATGAAGACTATATTGTATGCACAAATATTACAGACGACAGTGCTAACAATTTGGAAGAAATGACATCACGTGATGAAGACAATAATGAAATAGAGACTACATGGCACGATATTGTTCCTGATATTTATAATTTTGTCAGATGTCCTAATGTTCCAAAAACTTAATTTTGATGAAACATCGTTGAATAATCCAAGTGAGATATATGAATTGTTTATAACTGATCAATTTTTGAATCTCATCGTAGAAAATACAAATTCTTTTGCGAGCCAGTCTCTAAATAGTAGTAATAGTTCCGCTAAATCAAGACTGCACAATTTGGGTTGATACTTATGCTGATAAAATTTAAAGATTTTTTGGTATAGTACTTTTAATGGGGTGAAATCAGGTTTCTTCCATTAATATGTATGTACTGGTCAAAAGACTATGTGATGGATACAAGAAACTTGAAATAATATTTATTTTTAAATAAATCTAAATTATCAAAATATGTTGCGAAAGGGCCAGCCAGGTATAAAGTCCTGTTACTCGTACGGTTCAAGAACAATTATGGCATTGTACTGTACTACCCCTTCTTCTCACAGGGGAGGAATTGAAACAAAGAGAAGAGATATTTTAAGACAGACTCGTTCTAGCTACCAAAGTGAAAACATCAGAGCCAGTATCAAGTTTTAAGAATTATTCCAATTAATTTATAAGCATATTGTTAACTTAATTTCTCTTAGAGAATATATCTTTTGAAAAACAGTGTGACTTCTTTATCAATGCTAACACTTCTTCTCATTTAAGTTACATATTTACAAGCCCTTCATACAAAATCGCTCGTGCTACTTACTACAAACTACAACACCACACCATAACATTACAACTAAATGTTTAAAAATGAATTCATAGTGCAAAACTTGAGTCGATAAAGATTACATTGTCTGTATTTCATTGAGTTGATACTTTTACATTGTCTGTATTTTGTAATAATCAAGATCCTAATATAGACTTGATACACCTTTTATACAAAATGAAAAAGGCGATGAAAATTGTGAACAACAATTTCAAGGACATTTTAACTCCCGGAAGGGTTCTTGTTATTGATGAGTCTATGGTACTGTTCAGAGGGCGTTTAAGATTTCGCCAATAAATTCCAATAAATCACATAAATATGGAATAGAAATTTACAAATTATGCACGGTGGATGGGTATACTTCTAAGGTCCTGGTATATACCGGTAAACATGAAAGAATGATTGGGAAGTCATACTCTGAAACGGTAATTCATGAACATTTAAATGTAACAGCTACAAAGGAAGGACATTTTCTTTTTGCAGACAATTTTGATTCTAGTCTGCCCCTAGCAAAAAATCTATTCGATAATATAATAGTTTACCGTGAAACTTTACGTTCCAACAGAAATGAATGCCTAAATGCTTTTTCAAATAATGAGTTATTCAAGACAAACAAAGGATTCTTAGAAATTATTAGATGGATGGATAAAAGACCAGTCTTAATGTTAAGACTAATCCATCTCTTGCCTCCGTTCTACTTGATATAGGAAGATATACGAGAAAACGTGATTCTGTAAAGAAACAAAGTTGTATTATAGACTATAAAAAGGCCAAGAAAGGGGTAGACTTCAGCGACCAAATGTCTTCATATCATTCTGCCCTGCGAAGAGGATTAAAATGGTATCGAAAATGAATGTTTGAAATATTATTTGGAACCGCTGTTGTTAATATTTAGCAAAATATTCGACACAAAATTTTCAGTCACAGAGTTCAGAAAAACAATTGATTGCTGAGACTTTTACTGAAGTTTCTGCTCCCAAAAGAGCCTTACACACTTTTTTTTTAAACCAAAAGAATCAAATAGGAAGACGAGGAACTTGTGCCAAGGATGCTACGATGAACTGAGGAAAATTTAAACAGTCGTGAAACTAACGAATAAAGTAACAAAAGTTACAAGTTACTGTCTAGAAAAGCCTGAATTATGCCAGACTTGTTCTAATAGATTACATAAATTTTAATTTGGTTTGATTCAATTTTTATTATTATTTCATTTAAAAATATTTTTTCTTGGCAAAATAATTTTTTTTTTAAATAAAAAAAGGTTTTATTTTTAATTTTCCCAATGTATTTACTTCTAGTGCGGTTAAGGTACCGGGAGATCGATGCGAGCTTAAAGTTAAATGTGATGAAAGGTTAGGAATGCAATAGTGAAGAAATAGTAGGTTTTTAACTGGTTTCCATAGTGACAAGTAAGGTTAAATCATTTAGTGACTGAAGGTCCCCGGGATCTGAGCCGCACGAAGAAAAGTGTTAATACACATCAGTCCCCCGTGGGGTACAGTACCTGTATAGCATATAATGTTATCGCACCCTGTCTAAATTCCAGACCCCCTCATTCCCTTATCCTCAGATCCTAACGACCTCCTTTTCAGACCTCACTCCTGCCCATTTTTTTAGTCGGAAGTTCTCTGCATACACTGTATAAGCCAAATCTACTAGAAGTTGCAGCTAATCGATTGAAGCGTTAGAAACTAATGCAGAAAAAATGCAGCAATGTTTCGGATGAGATGGAGTATTATCGAGTATCTCTCACTACTTCAGTAGAAGAATACGATGGTTTACATCATAGCCAAATTTCAAGATGGACGATCTAGTAATGTCAAGGAGGACAAGATTAGTCCCTTGCATTGCAGGATGATGGCTAGGATCGCCGATATTCATCCAGGTCGAGATGGTCACTATACTACATAATGAAGTTGGCGCAACTACATAGAGAAGAAGAATAATTTATTGGATATTGATGTTTTAATTAATTAATGTTAAACTTTATTATTAGTTTTGTTCTTTTATGGTTTATTAGTCGAATCTTAATATTTTAATATGTTCTTCAACGTTCCTGGGAAACTTGGTTCATTTGTAATTCACGGGTTATATAAAGACTGTAATTTGTCAGGTATGACGGGGATGGGTCTTAGAGATTTAGTTAATCTTGGATGGGGGGGGGGCTTCTATTAGAAAATTTGTCTTCGGCGTATAATGAAGGTATTCATCTTCAATAAATTGTTGAAATCTGGTCTTCAAGGGGGGAACTTTTTTATAATACATTTTTTTTTTTGGTAGAACGGAAGGTAATTATTTTTAGACCAGTTGTTTAAGAAGGAAGAATTGTATATGGTGACAAATAAACAAGATTTTTAAACAGTTTTAATTTATCTTATGGATCTACAATTCTATGGAGATTGCTTGCTAAATTACTATTATTTATCGGCATAAATCCTATCAAACAGTATCAAGGTAAGTTAGCTCTCTGATTAAAATTATATTAAATAGGACTAAAAATAGGTGATCTTACAGTTTTTCTGCCGGTAAACAGCACCAACATCTGAGAAATAGCTTCAATGCAATAATTATAAGAAATTTCGAAAAAGACATCTAACACACATCTAATATTCTATTCTAGAAACCGGAGCCTCTAAAGAGGTTCAGCACTTAGACCACGCTGGGACCATTGTGTACCCAATGGAACGCCTCCATATCCAGCCCTGTATCATTAAGAAACGCCAATGCTAAGGCAAGTGAAATTTCTGATCCCGCCTTCAGCTGCAGAATGTAGGCGGCTAAATTTCAGGAATCGTCTGCAAGCATAATGCACGTATCTACAAGGTGTCTCATATCCTTTTGGCCACATTTCCTGAGTCGTCCGCAAAGATACCCATATTGTGCAGATGCTTCCTTAAAAGGCAATGCCCTGTAATTAGGGCAGTAATTCTTCTTAACACCACTTTTGTGGAGCCAATTCACATCTGAAATAACGAATATATCGCTATTTTGTTAAATAAACATCTAATATAAGATATATGTAATAACAATAATGTGATACTACACCCTCAGGATGACTGATATTGGTCGAAACATTGTAATGATATAAAGGACAATAAAATGCGTCCGTCAAGTTGGACTGGCCACCATCAAATTTTTAAAAGATTTTTTGCACATCGTTAGTGCCGCGTTTGTGCCGGCGAGCTGCAAAATTTCAGCGTTTGTGCCATATAATTAGCAGAGTTATTAAAGAAAGAATGTGGCCAGCCCAACTTGACGTCAAGTTAAACTGGCCACCAATTTCTATTTGACTTTTGAAAATTTTTTCACAAGGCACAAATGAATCACTTCAGAATAGCGAAGAAAAAATTCCAGAATTTTGATTAGAAATCGAGGGCCAGTACATTTTAGTTGGTGGCCCTGATAAGGGCCGTTGGCGGTCAGTGGAGCACGCGCACATTCAAATGTTACTCGCAGCCATGGCCTTTGGTTTTCAAGTACGACGAACAGTTTTTCGTCAATATCTTTGTCAATTTTACGGCACAAACGTTGAAATTTGGTGAATCGCCGGCACAAACGCAGCACTAACGATTGGTAGAAAAAGAATTTTCAAAAGTTAAATATAAATTGGTGGCCAGTCTAACTTGACGCATCAATAACTTCGTCAATTTTGCAGCACAAACGCTGAAATTTGGCGGATCGCTGGCAAAAATGAATCACTTAAGATTAGTGAAGAAAAAATTCCAGAATTTTGATTAGAAATCGAGAGCCAGTACATTTCATTTGGTGGCCCTGAAAAGGGCCGTTGGTGATCAGTGGAGCACGCGCACACTTTCAAATATTACCGGCAGCCATGGCCTTCGGTTTCCAAGTACGACGAACAGTTTTTCGTCAATATCTTTGTCAATTTTACGGCACAAACGTTGAAATTTGGTGAATCGCCGGCACAAATGCAGCACTAGCGATTGGTAAAAAGAAAAATTGAAAAAAGTGAAAATAAAGTTTGTGGCCAGTCTAACTTGACGTCAAGTTTTACTGGTCACATTTTTTTCTTAATATCTTTGTCAATTTTAAGGCACAAACGATGAAATTTGGTGAATCGCCGGCACAAACGCAGCACTAACGATTGGCAAAGAGAAAAGTTTAAAAAAGTGAATAGAAATTTTGTGGCCAGTCTAACTTGACGTCAAGTTGGACTGGCCACTTTTTTTTCTTTATATCTTTGTCAATTTTATGGCACAAACGATGAAATTTGGTGAATCGCCGGCACAAACGCAGCACTAACGATTGGTAAAAAAAGAATTTTCAAAAGTCAAATAGAAATTGGTGGCCAGTCTAACTTGACGTCAAGTTGGGCTGGCCACATTCTTTCTTTAATAACTCTGCTAATTATACGGCACAAACGCTGAAATTTTGCAGATCGCCGGCACAAACGCGGCACTAACGATGTGCAAAAAATCTTCTAAAAATTCGATGGTGGCCAGTCCAACTTGACGGACGTCAATAAAATACATTGCAGGCTAATATGGGACTGCATAAAACAGTAAAAAGGAAAATAAATGTGAAAAACCAGCAAGCAAACAAATGTTAAGAGTACTTAATTCTAAACTAGAGATGATGTTCTGAAGAAATACTCACTTCAGATGTTTTTTTTTTTTTAACTGAAACTTGGCTACCACTGCTAATCTGTGATTATGAATTAGGATTAAAAAAACCCGCAAATTATATTGCTGCATACGTTCTCGTTCGTGTAGTCAACTCTGGTGAGGAGGTGGAGTCCTCATTCAATACGTCAAGAGCAGAAGTTACGCTGAATTGGAACGTTTACTACATTAAAATTTCTTAATAATTAATAAAATATGTTGTGTTTACTTTCTACCAAAAAATGAACCTCAATTGTAACAGTAGATTTTTGCGAAGAATTAGAAGAATTTCTTCTGCCTTCTACAGATTGGAATAATATTAGTTCAGTACCTAGTAAGTAACCATATATGTTTATCAAATATAATTAATAAATCAGTGCACACTATTAATCTGCCGCAAGTCAATAATATATAAAATTTACAATGAGATCTTCTTCTGATCTTTCACTAATTTAAAAATACCTTCTATCAATAAGCTCACTGACATTGATTTACCTACTGTTTTGTACCAGCCACCAATAGAATTTAGTGTTACAATATATTCTTGTCAAGCAAAGTCTAAGGATTGTAAGTCATCTCAATTCAATTTAAAAAAAGACAAATGTAACTTTTCTGATATAACCAACCACTTAGCGTTTCAATTTTCTGCCTTTCCAACCAAAGGAAATGATCTAGATAATATGGTATCTAAATTTTACTCTATTTTATGTGAAATTATTCAATTATTTGTTCCGAAAGTGGACATTGTAAACAGCTCTTTTTGTAAAATACTTTCCATGTATGCCTCATCAGAAGTGGAATCTGAATCGGATGAATGTAGAGATCCCTTGGATGACTTAAATATTTCCCATGAGGATAAAAATTTATGTACCTTCAGAAGAAGAAAGTTCAAGCAGTGCTAAAGTACTCACTGCTACTTATGGATGGATCGCAAGGCAAAAGAGGTGCGAATGAAATTGCAAGATGTGTGCTTAAATTTATCACCTAAAAATCTGCACATACTCCCACCCATTACTACAATTAGAATGATGTCATATTCATGCAGGAATATCAAAACAAAATCACCCTCACGGCTTCAATGTGCATGTACTTATTGAGAACTCTCCCAAATTAAAAAAAAACAATAAGGCATACTTTTTTAGAGCCTGTTCATACAGAAATGGAATGTGATTCAATCCATTCTAAGGTCGAAAAGAAAGCCAAACATGTACCCGTGTAGGAATCTGAGGGGGTTGGGCCCAAATAATCAGAGGTGCAAGATTGAAACCAATGCCATCAATGATTTTTTATGATTTCAATTCTCTTGCCACAGAAAGAACTTGAAGGTGTTTGCTCCATGGAAAAAAGTGTGTTGTTTGGAATTCTGCAAACAACAGGATGGAAAAATCAGAAATGTTCTATAATATAAGGATGAATTTGAGCCAGTGTCCATGAAGAGACTCAAAGGATGAGTTAGTAACAAGGAACCGAATCTTTCCAAGGCCTATAAGGAGCCGAATCTTTCAAAGACCTATGAAAAGCAGCTTTGCATCTCCAGTGCAAAATACAAGGATGCAATTAAAGTGTGCCAGGATCTGACGATACCCAAAGAGTACCACTGATTCTATACAAATTTGAAAGCATCTGATTTTCTGAAGGATAACCAGCAAGAACATGATGCAAGTGAAGAATCAGAATATGGAAACACTAGCAATATTTAGTGTACCAATATTTAGTACTATTACTATTTGATTTCTAACTAACGAGAATGGTTTCAATAGTTTCCTTTTCCTTTTTCAATTCCTTGCATGTCTTTCTTCTTCCAAAATCACTAAAGTGCACCTAAGCCCCGGCATAGCAGTTTTAAAGTAAAAATTATAAATAAATTTAATTAGATATATTGTGTCATGAAAATGCTTCCTACGGGAAGTATTTTTTGGTTAAAAATTACTTAATAAATTTGAAACTCTGATTTTTGATATAAAAAGAAAGCATTTTTCTCAAAATTAACTTTTTACAGATTCATAGTTTTGGCGTGGGACCGACCACTTGATCGACCGCCGACTCATAATCAAAATTGGTTTCTCTGAATCCCATCCATTTGTAGTCACCTCTAGGGTACGTCAAGGTTCACATCTTGATCCGTTGCTCGTTGTTTTCTTCTTCAATGATATTTCCACCCATCTTTCAAGTAATTAAATTCTTACTTTTTGCAGTCAACGTTATATTATATCATTGTATTAATTTTGTTGATGATACCATACTATTAAATAATAATTTAAATCTAATGAATTCATAAAAATAAAAAAAGTCTCGGGTCCAAAATTGTACCTTCCCCTATCAATTACAAGTTTTTGACTTTAAATAAGGCATAACAAAAGTCTGCGTTGTTCAAAATTCTGCAGTTTAAGTTACCTCAAAGTTAAGTATAGGCAAGTCCTCTCGCCAAGTCCATTCCACCAGACGCTCCACGCCTTTGCCCGCTGATGACAACTCTGATCCATCAGTAGGTAAACCATTGCCAGTACTAGCATACCTCGATGCATCTCCTGTCTAAACCAATACAGCACTTAAGTCACTACTTCTACACTCAAGAACACTATTTGGATTTGAACGTGTAGACTCAATACTTTTAGACATTAAACCAGTTCTGGGCTTATCATTCGGCATTCATAAAGTATACTCAATCCGATCCCACCCCAGCCAACAATGTTGCCTCGGATCGTTTAGGGCTCCTGTATTAAATCTACTATCAAGAGTATAACATCTATGACTTCGGTCATCTACGCTATAACCTCCCTACATCTGAAGTATTACATTGAAAAACACCATAAATTGTACTACTACTGACCAGAGATATTCCGTGATATCCTGTTTTTTTTTTTGTTGTCATCGACCGGTTTCGGGCGTTCGCCCATCATCAGGATGTTTTTAACAAAACATTATAATAACATAGACCTGCACAAGAAGCAAATTTAGTTGATACACATTTTTAGACATAAATTTAGATTGTGTGTTTCAACTAAATTTGCTCTTTGCAAGTCTATATATCACACTGTTTTGACAAAAATACCTTGATAATGGAAGTACGACCGAAATCAGTCGCTGACCACAAAAAGAAGCAGGCTGTCGCGGAAAATATCTCCGATGCTTTCCAGCTCTGCGGAATCAACCACAACAATTGTACTACTCACTCTACTTATCGCTCGCCATCCTGGAGTGAGCCGATTGGTTTCTATCCTCCTTCTCATCCATCCTCTTGAAGGTAAGCCTGCCGAGCTCATAATGGAGCCTCCATTTCTTTTCTTCCAGAACTCGGAGTGACTGAGGATCTATAATGATGACCATCCTCGAACCCTCATCTTTCTCGAAGGAGCCAAGAATCCGCCATAAGTCGGTGCGCAGGCCAGTATTCTGTCCTGCAAGACGCTTTAGAAACCTTTCTAATGGTCGCTTCTTACCTGGTACCCATACTGAAACCCGTATCATTCGAGGGATTTCTTCTCCTTCCAATACCAAATACTGAATTTGCTCCCTCGGTGGGATAGTCTGTTGAGCTGTCCAGAACCTTGTTCTCTCATCATCGCAGGTGATCAGGAACATACCCACAGCTATCACTTCAGACTCCTCATATTTGGGCCACCAATCCTCATCAGCGGTCATCCTCCTGCTCTCGATATCATCCATAACAGTCACAAGATGATTGCTCACATGCTCAGCGTCATCTTTCGTCATGGCTTCCCCATCGGCTCTGACCACGGCGACCTGTAGCTTCTTCGCCGTTTCCAGCTTATATTGTGGAACGCTTTCTGCCGTTTCTTTAGTCTTCTTGCGCTTTTTTTTGGGCTTCCTGTGAGCAGCTCTATTCGGTTTGTGCTTTTCAGCAGGCCCTCCGTCTTGCCTCAGCAGAAACTGTTCGAAGTTCTTGTCTAAACTCTCTGTGGAAGTATCAATATCTTGGCTCACCGCAAGGTAAACCGAAGATTTTTCAGCAGTTTCCAGGCTTGTGGTCGCACTCCTACTCAATTCTTCTAAACTCTCAATATTTTGGACAGACGATTCACTGACTATATTCGAGGACGTGGTTTCAATAACAGGACTTTGCTTTGCTATATTTTCCATATCTTTCTTAGGGCTCGGCAGTACTGTTGCTATTGTTACAGGCTCCAGATGTTTCGGATCAATGATCCGAAGTTTAGCACTTTCCCATAGTACACATCCACAAATTACACTCTCTAACCAGCCTTTTGTATGGATGTCCAAACATATAATCTTGAGCGCACCCATGGACAAAGTGTAACCACCAAAGCGTGGGATCACCTCACCAGAGCCTAAGGCGATTTTTTCACAAATAAAGCCAACTATTATATCCTTCTTTTCCTCTGATAGTTGGGTCGTTGGATAGTCTTCAGTGGCAACCATCACCACGATTTGACTATCGGTATCATAATTTGAAACATTTTTATTGGAAACCGTGGTCGCAACAGTTTGAATCCTTTTGGAATCGTTCGGTAAGAATGTCTCAGGATCGCCTCGGTTACTTTTACTAGGATCCGGAGGATCATCCCCGCCCTCCATTTCATCTTTATTCTCTGTTGGCTTCTCTAATTCAATCAAACGGTCCTGCTGTTTGCCAGTAGCTAAATTTATCGGCGCTGGCAGTCTGCTGGTTGATGCTATATCGGCTCTCTGCTGAACAGTCATTTTGAGTTTCTTCTTTCTTCTACGGGTCGCTCCAGATGGCCTTTTGAATTTGAATGGAAGATTGTGTGAATCTCCCATATCTCCTTCATAAATGGTACCCACAGCCTGCACCATATTGCTGTCAAGGCTGCCGAGGGAATCAGCATGAGAATATTGAGTTACTTCCATAGCCAAAGAGCTCTTCCCGTCTGAAATTGAAGGTAAAAGTTTATTATTACTTGGTTCCAATATTGCTCCTTTGAAATGCTGGAGAATATGAAAAGCCTGCATTTCAAAAAAAAGATATATGACAATGAGTTTCACTGGCGCCCCAAGGTGAACTTACGTGCACATTTTACTACCCTGAAAGAATTCACCCTCGACATTAGTCTCTTTTTTGGCTTGGGCAGGGATCAAAGAAGAAAAAATTAGGAATCAGTAGATTGGGTTGATCGGTGAGGCAAGAACATTAGTCAGAGACCTTTCGGCCATAAGATGGTAACGGTCAAGGAAAGGAAAAAAGTAATTAATCGGTTTGCGTTTAAAAACAAATATATAGAAGAGTGCAATTTGTTGGGTTGTTTAAATAATAAAGGTGTGGAAGTATCGACTGTAGAAGTCAGAGATAGTGGGTTTCGAATCTTCAGTGCGATCGGAAAATATATGCAAGTTAGGAAAACTATGCACTACATAAGCCATCTCTTCAAAGTAGAAAATGAAATTAAATAAGTCTCCGTGATCGGATTCCCTATGTGGAAGCAGGTTTGTTTAGAAGTTTAGATTATCAAAGTTATCTACACTTGTCTTCAATAATGCGAAACTACGCGAACGCCGTTACTTCGAAGTCCTCACCCGACCTCCCTTCTAGTCATGTGCTTAGAAATGTAGCTCTGCCCAAATTCCTCCTCCAGGATTTTCCTACATTAGAGAGTCAATAATAAATACTACATTATTAATCTAACACTATTCGATTATTCTATATTTTCGCTCTACGCCAACAGTCTATTTGCCCAGGACAGCTCTCTCTCTGGTTATCGGAACAACTTCAGACTGCTTTATTAAAACTAACCGATGACATACGACTTGCAATTGAAAAACGAATGGTTACTATTTTGGTTTTATTTGACTTGTCTAAGGTCTTTGATTCTGTCAGTCATTCTAAACTCCTCTTTGTTCTTGAAATTTAAATTTTTCTTGCAGTGCTCTCAAATGTGTTGTGAAATATCTTTCGTTTCGGCGTCAATGTTTCGTTGGAATAAATGGTGCTCGCTCATGCTGGGAAAATGTTACTTCTGGTGTGCCCCAGTGATCTGTTTTAGGTTCGCTGTTGTTTTCAATTTATGTTAGTAATATCTCTTCAGCTATCTCAAACTGTATGCATCCTACACATGCTGATGATTTAATTCTCTATTATCGTGTTCCTTTGGAGAATGGAATCAGTTGTGTAAATAATGATGTTCCTTCTGTTTTAAATAGGCATCAGATAAACATGTATCTTTTAATACGATGTTATTATCTTTTATCAATGACACAGATTTATCTTTTAGCGATGATAGTTGGTGCTGTAGATATGTTAATGGCATCGATTTTGACTGGATCTGTAGGATCAGAACTGGTAACATTGATCTACCTTACGTAGATACTGCTAAGTTCTTAGGGGTTACCCTCAGTAGCGCCCTAACTTGGCATAATCATATGGGTGATGTCGTCAAGAGAATGAACAGAGCTTTGTATCAACTGAGATTACATAAAGAAATTCTACCTGTTTCATTAAGAAAGCAGTTGGTTCACACACTCGTCCTCCCACATGTAGATTACTGCTGTCTTGTTTATTTGGACCTGCCTTCTGAACTGAATGCGAAGATACAAGGAGCTCTAAACTCTAGTGTTCGTTTCATTCTTCATTGTGTCAGAAGAGATGAACATATAACTCCTTATCACCACCGGCTGAACTTGTTAAATATTGAATGCAGAAGGCAATATTTCTTAGGGACTTTTATTTATTTTCTGTTCAGAAATAAATCGCCCGATATCTGTATTCATTGTTAGTAACAAAAGACAGTTGCATTTAAGATCACCTACACCTAGAACTACAACTTATGAAAATTTATTTCATTTAAAAGCCTTAAATTTCAGATTCCAGGAAACATTGCGTCCACAATTTGGAGGCGAAGGCGGAATCAGAAATCCCACTCGCCTCAGCCCTGCCGTTTTTTAATGACACGGGCTGATGTAAGGCGTTTATACGGGGTGCACAATGGGCCCAGCTGAGGTCTAAGTTCTGAAACTCATTTAGAGGCCCCGAATTTCTAGATTAGATTGGATGTAAGTTAGGAATTCATTTTCGATTGATTTGCGTGCCAAATCTGCCCCTACTTTTAAATATTAATTGTATAAAACGTCTATTTGAAATTTAAGTAAATCTGTAGATTACTATTACTATAATTACTTCTTTACTTTACTTTCTTCTTTATCTACCTATTATTATCATATAATTACCATATTGTTTATAAAAACTGGTACAGTAAATAGTGTTCAATTCCTTTCTTTTAATTTTTGTTACATTTTTGTTTTCGAGTTCTTTTTCTTTCTTTCTTTTCTTTTATATTTTGTAAATATTTTAGCAGCAACTTACGAATTATTTGTTAAAGTATGTATATACTTTTTGTTGTCCTTATGGGACTAATGTCCCAGGACATTAATAAAATTTGTAAAGTGCGAAGAGTAAAGAAATTTTTTATTTCTAATTATATGCCTCCATATGATGAAGCATTCGGATAACGCCCGTCGGAAGTCGTCACCCTTGTCAGGATCCCTCTCCCCCCAAAACTTCGTCACGCATTGTCCCTTTTAATCCGTCGGGCACAAGCCCATTCCTTCCCTGATGAGATTGCCGACTCCCAAGCTAATCGACCTAAGCTTCGACTTACGAGAACCCTTGGTCTCTTTGTCGACTCGGACGGTACTCTCCGTGTCGGGGGGCGTCTCCGTCAGGCCGATCTCCTTGAGTATACAAAATATCCCTCTCTCCTTCCGTCTAAACACCCCTTCACCTTCCTGATCGTATCTCAGGCCCACATTGTCAACTTACACGTCGGTCCAGCAGCCACATAATGCTTACTTAAGGAACCGTTACTGGATCGTCAATGGTCGAAATGTAGTTAGGCGACTTTTAGCCAAGTGTAATCGATGTTTCAGTGTCAAGCCTCAAGCCTTCAGCCCTCCAATAGGACATTCTTCCCTCGTGCCTGTTCCCATTCGGTACTAAGG